>ML426563.1:4329-160826 GCA_005239525.1 Nicotiana knightiana | reverse complement strand
ATATATATATATATATATATATATATATATATATATATATATATATATATATATATATATATATATATACATTTTATCGAGTTACGCTATAGATAACAAGGTACGACAACTATTGTGCAACCACTGATCTGTTAGGTATGATGAGATACTATGCGAAATACTACCGAGCCCCTTTGCGGCCGGGTACGACCAAGATCTCTCTGTGAGGTCGGGTACGGAATGATGTGCTATGATATACTACCGAGACTCTGTGTGGCCAGGTATGACAGAAACATTTTGAGTACGATATAATGGAAGTATAAGACTTCACCGAGCCCTCAGCGAGGCCGGGTATGATATAAGATGGTGTGCCCCAAAGATTGGTTGAATAATATTAAATCATGTTATACTATACTTGGTGCATAGCCTCAGTGAGTGGTTTAACATTTTACAAAGCTTGCCTACTTTTAAGATTCACAGTTTTCATAGTTTACGCCTCTATGGCTTGTTTTCGGTATTCGAGTTGAAATCATGCATTCATATGTATTATACTATGACTTGAATTTACATACCTTCTTAGCCTTACGTACTCAGTATATTTTCCTTATTGTTTCCCCTTTTCTTTTGGCCGTTGTGTTCATGCCCACAAGTACAAATAGACTTGGTGGCATCCTTCCTCAAAAGGGTGTACATTTTAGCTATCGATTGTTGCACTGCACTCCTCAGGAGTAGCTGTTCAGAGGTTTATAGGTACTGAAGTGTATGTCCCAATTATTTTTGTGTACAGTGGGGCCTATCTCGACCAAGTTATATGTTATGGTACTCTTAGAGGATTGCGGACCAAAGTTTGGAACTATATAAATATTGTAATGATCTTGTTGGCAACAGTGGTGTATATATAATGTTAATATTTCTCTCACAATCAATCATGATCATTTGAATGTCTATGTGGAGGCCTCATTGTCCCAGATTTTATGTTATAAGATCTAAGTATGAACGTGGGTTCACATGGGCCTTGGGGCACCGGGCGCACCTCCCAAGGTTGGGGTGTGATGATGGATATCATACAATCAATCTAATGTAGTTTAATTCAAATTTTACTTTTAGTATTTCTTATTTTGTTTACCCTTTACAAGCTTTACTAGTTCTAATTCTAGACAATGCTAGCCTGGATCCACTTCATTTGAAAAAATTTCAATATGTGACTCATAAAACTAGGATGCCCCTTTTCAGTAATGACGGGAACTCTTATACGAGAAATGTAATTTTTTTCTTTATGCTGAATATATATTTCAAAAACCCAAAAACTTTTTTAAAGTCAAGATTTGGGTCACTTATCAGTCTGATCCTTATATTTAATCCTCAATAATTTCTTGGCATGATCGATTGGAAACTCAAGCACGAGTCCATAAGTTATACTTTTATTAGACATAATTCAGCCAGGCGTACAAACTTTATAATATTTTTGGCCTATATTGGTGTTGTAGAATAAGCAATCGCTAATAGTATAATGGGTCTATGAGTCAAGTGGATCCCACATTGAGCTATCTTAATTTCTAATAAAATTATTATTAAATTTTTCTAAAGCCAAACAATTGTAATAATTGAGATTAATAAGTAACTAATAAACTAATGTAATTAAACAAGCAACTAAAATAAAGAATATATTGTACTCTTATGGGATGAAAAAATCTTAGTATTTACCTCTACTATTGTCACGACCCCAAACTAAACTTGTTGTGATGGAGCCTATCGTGATACTAGGCTAGCCAATTTACAGTACAAAACATAAGAGACTTTTCATTAAATTCAAAACCATTCAATTTATCAAAAAACTGTCCACTTTTAATATTTCACAAGTACGGATAATCAAAGGAAAACATCTAAACAATATCCCAAAACCCGGAGTCAACAGTCATGAACAACTAAAAAGAACACAGAATCTGACACAATTTCCTTAATACATCAAGTCTAGGAAAGATAAACAATGACGAAAATAGGAAGGAGAAGGGTGGGACTGCGAACGTCGTGCAACTACCTCACAGTCTCCGACAATGATCCAACGGGGATGTATCAGATCTCACTCGGTCCTGGAACCTGAATCTGCACACAAGGTGCAGGGAGTAACATGAGTACGCCAACTCAGTAAGTAACAATTATAACTAAAGACTTGAGTGCAGTGACGAGCATTTAAAATCATGTAAATTCGTATAATAAACAACAATGGAAATAGATAAATCAAGTCAGGAATCTACGTTCCGAATATTTCTTAAAAACTCCAGTTTTTCGTTTGAATTTTCTCAAATAAAATATTTGTTTAACATTATCATTAGAGGCTCAATGTAAAGAAGAGTGAAAATAATAGTTCATAAAAATAAGCCCTTTGGGAACATTATCACTCACAAATAAAGCCCCTCGAGCAAGCCTCTCAGTCACTCGTGACTCAACTCTCGTCAATAAGCACTAGCACTCAGTACTCACGCTCAATAGGTACCATATAATAATCGTTGCAGCGTGCAGCCCAATCCATAAATAGTCGATTGCGCTCACAGGGGGTGTACAGACTCCGGAGGGGCTCCTACAACTCATGCGCTATATCGCTGCGGCGTGCAGCCCGATCCAACATATCTTATTACGGCGTGCATCCCGATCCAACATATCTCGCTGCGGCGTGCAGCCCGATCCTACGTATCTCGTTGCGGCGTGCAGTTCGATCCATATATATATATTTATATAACGTTGTGGCATGCAGCCCGATTCATATATATATTTATATAACACTGTGGCGTGCATCCCGATCCATCACTATCCTCACAATCCGGCTCTCGGCCTCACTCATCCATCATCCTCACCAGTCACTCAGGCAACTCATCACAATTAACGGGGACTCAGCCCTAAATATCTTTCATTATTTTAAAACAGAGTGATAAACAGGAATAAACAGTAAACATGTAGAAATCATGACTAAGATTATACTTTCTATCAAAACAGTGTGAGAATAGAAGTAAAACACACCTGAGGGTCCAAACAGGTCGGCACAAGTCCCCAAACATGGCGTACAACCCAAAATATAGTATCAATCTCTAAAATACAAAAATATCATATGATTTCAAATCAAATACGTGGCTTACTAGTCGCTACGGAATGGGCCAAGTCATAATCCCTACTGATGCACGCCCACACGCTCGTCACCTGGCATGTGCGTCACCTCATTTATCAAAAACAATACAAGATACCGGGGTTTCAACCCTCAGGTCATTTACAATTGTTACTTACCTCAAACCGGATGAAAAACTACACCACGATGCCCTTTCCCCTTGACTCGGCCTCAACACGCCCCGAATATATTCAAAAACATATTCATATCATCAAAATATGCTAAAGGAACAAAGCCCACTCGAAGATGACCTATTTACATCAAAAATACTGAAATTTGCCAAACCTGATCCCCAGGACCACGTCTCGGATTCTGATAAAAATCACAAAACTAGAATCCTTACGCTCTCACGAGTTCATACATACCAACTACATCAAAATCGGACCCCAAATGGCTCCTCAAATCCCCAATTTATACTCTCCAAATTTCAAGCCCTAATCTCCCAAATTTCTCCACTAAAACATGATTAAACAATGGGGCAATTGCCATAAACACGAGATACAGGTCCAAGTGGATTACCTCACTGAAACACTTAAATTATCCCTTGAAACCACAGCTCAAGGCTCCAAAATCTATCAACAATGGTGGAAAAATGACCAAATTTTGCGAAGGCATCTATTTATAGGTTCTGCCCAGCGATTGCCGCATCTGCGGCCTTTTCCTCGCACCTGCGAACCCGCACATGCGATATTTCACTTAAGGCCCAAGTTTCGCACGTGCGTTCCACCTACCGCACCTGCGGGCTCGCAGGTGCGGCCAAACTTCCGCATCTGTGATTCTTCTCTAGCTAATCCATATCTGCACCTGCAATGGCCAACTCACACTTGCGGTGACCGCACCTGCGGCCACCCGTCCGCATCTGCGGAATCACAGAACATCAACACACCAGCAAACTTAAATGCCAAAAACTCATCTGTCAACCATCCGAACTCATCCCAAGTCCCTCGTGACCTCAACCAATGGTACCCATAAGTCATATATGATCACCCGAACTTAGTTGAACCCTCAGAACACCCAAAATAACATCAAAACACCAAATCAATCAATAATTCAAGCCTAAGGATTTCTAAACTTCCTAAATTCGCCAACGATGCCGAAACCAACCAAACCACGTCCGAATGACCTGAAAATTTGCACACACATCCCAAATGACTCTACGGACCTATTCCAACGGTCGGAATTCCATTTCGACCCCGATAGCTAATTTTTTACTACCGATCGGAAATTGCCAAAAATTCCATTTCACCAATTCAAGCCTAATTCTACTCCGAACCTCCAAACAACATTCTGAACACACTCCTAAGTACCAAATCACCTAACTAAGCTATCCGAGCCATCAAAACTACATTCCGATATCATTTACCTATAAGTCAACTTCCGATTGGCTTTTCCAATTATTCTCCCAACTCAAGAGACTAAGTGTCTTATTTCTCTCCAGAATCACTCTGAACTCGAGCCAACCGACCCAACACAACATAAATGAGCTAAACAACACAAAACAAAGTAGAAATGGGGAAAACGAGACTAAACTCTCAGAACAACTGGTTGGGTCGTTACAACTATTAAATTTATTTGCTTTATCCGATTATATTTAATTTCAAATAACTTCTTATTATTAATTTTTGATTGTGGTGGACTAGAATAATAGGTCTAAATATAATTCCAAATTGATTGGTTATAGCTTGCTTGAGGATGAAGTGCCCCAAGAAGGCTCCATATGTTTTTTTCTTCGAAAAAGGATCTAAACTACCCCTAGACTATTGGAATTAGTATATAAATGCTCTCCATCTACCTATTGAGCTAAAAGTAGGATCACCATTAATTTTGTGCCACTTTTCTGTCCTTAAAACTAACAAGCCACACCATATTAAAAAAAATTAAATTATTCAACACGTGGTCTCATATGATTTCTCTAATTTTGGGGTCCATAATAAGTTAAAAAAGAAAAAAAGTTCTACCTCTATCTATACTCACATGGCCCACCTTTTCCCCTCTCTTGCACTTTTGTCACAACCCAAAATCCATTAAAGGTCGTGATGACGACTAACACCGCTGTCAGGCAAGCGAATAATAATTGATTAACTCGATTATTCAATTTAGTAATTGGGAGTCATAATTTTCTTTCAATTAAATAATCAGAATTAAAATTTACAGAGTAAATGATAATGTTTTCACCACTATAATCCTGAACAACTCATAAGTACCCCCAAAACCCAGTGTCACAAGTGTATGAGCATCAACTAGGGAGTAAAATATATAGCATCTGTCCGGAATATAAATTAGATAGGGAAAATATAAATAACTCTGAGGAAGACTCTGCTGGCTACGGGTCGTAATATGGAATGCAGCTCACCTAAGTCCCCGCATTTAACCATGTCGCTTCTCAAACAAGGCCACTAGACAAATATGTACCTGCACAAAAATGTACGTAAGTGTAGTATGAGTATGTAAATCAACACGTACCCAGTAGTTATCTAGTCTAACCTAGAAGAAGTAGTGACGAGGGGTTGACTCCAACACTTACTATGGGCTACAATAAAATGTTGATATTATAGTTAAGCATGGAATACATAACATAGCTGAAAATTCAATAACCGAAAATAATCAACAATCCTTTTACTAATACAATTCTCAAATTCATTTTCATCATTTAAAAATTAATATCTCAAGCTAATAAAGTAATGTTAATTATTATTAGATCCAAAGAGTTATCATGCGCAAGTCATACTAAGGTCGTACGGCGCGATCCAACATATAAATATAAACTGTGCACTGCTGAGGGTCGAATGACACGAACCATAGATGCATATGTTTAACCTACCGAGGCGAACGGCCCGCTCCCATGAGAGTAGTAAAAATTTACCTCGCTCGCGGAATATATTTGCGACGCGGTTGAACATAGATTTCTCAAACTATTATAATATTCATCAAATCTTTTCAAAAACATGAAATTCAAAGGAAAGCTTTTAAAATATCGATTTCCTCAATTTCGACTCTTTTCAAGGCAATTTAATAAGCATACTCAATCTCGACTCTTTCCAAGGCAAATAATAAGAATCAAATAACGATATCAATAAGACATAGTGTAAACCTAAAACTACTCGGACATAGGCATAACTAGTAGCTACGTACGGACTCTCGTCACCTCATGCGTACGTAGCACCCACAAATAAGTGCACAGATGAATTCAATTCACCTAGGGGGTTAATTTACCTCTTACAAGGTTAGAAGAGAGACTTACCTCGCTCTGAAGCTCCATAGCTGGCTCCCAAGACTTTCCAAAAACTCAAACCGATGTCTAACGCTCCAAACCTAGTCAATAAATGTGCAAATCCATAAATATATACTCTAATACTCATTATAATCCAATTTACCACAATTTTCACCTCTGCTCGAAAAGTCAATAAAAATTACCATCGGGCCTGCGTGCCCGGATTCCAGAAATTTTAGGAGATAAACTTTGCCCATAACACCATAAACTCAAATATATTTATTCAAAATTTCATTTCTACAAATTTTCATGCTTGAATCCATATAAAACCATGTATTTATCTTGCAATGGAAGGGAATAACTTACCTTGACATAGATGATGAAAACCCCTCACTTGAAGCTCTTCAAAAATCGCCCAACCAAGAGAGAATGGAAGAAAACGGGCCAAATCCCCGTTCTTAAAGAACCCTTTTGCCCAGCGAATTCTCGCACCTGCGGTCACTTGACCGCTTCTGCGGAGATGTCCCCAGTTGCAAACTCGACCCGTTGACCATTCGGAATCCACCTGAGGCCCTCAAGACCTCAACCAATTATACCAACACATCCCAAAACACATTACAAACTTAGTCGAGCCTTCAAATCGCATCAAACAATGCTAAAATCACGAATCGCACCCCAATTCACGCTTAATGATCTTTTGAACTTCCAACCTCTACATTCGATGCCGAAACATATCAAATCACGCACGATTGACCTTAAATTTTGCACACAAGTCACGTTTGACATTACAGACCTATTCCAACTTTCGGAATCAGAATTCGACTCTGATATCAAAAAGTCCACTCTGGGTCAAAATTTCCAAAAACCTTCAAATTTCCAACTTTTGCCAAATGACCCTGAAATGACCTACGGACCTCCAAACCGACATCCGGACGCATTCCCAATACCATAATCACCATATGGAGCTATTCCCATACTCAGAAACCTAAACGGACGTCGATAACATTGAAATGCACTTCAACCCAAATTTATGAAATTCTTCCAAAATGCCAACTTTCCACAATAGGCGCTAAAACGCTCCTGGGTCATCCAAAACCCGATCCGAACATACACCCAAGTTCAAAATCATCATACGAATCTGTTGGAACCTTCAAATCCTGATTCCGAGGTCGTTTACTCAAAAGTCAATTTCTCCAACTTAAAGCTTCTAAAATTAGAATTTTCTTTCCAAATCAACTCCGAACTTCTCGAAATTCAATTCTGACCACACGTACAAGTCATAATACCTAAAATGAAGCTATTCACGGCCTCAAACCGCAAAATGTCATGCTAGAGCTCAAAACGACCAGTCGGGTTGTTACATTCTCTCCCACTTAAACATACGTTCGTCCTCGAACGTGCTAAGAACTGCTCTAGAGTTGTCTGAAATTACTGTTTAACACCTCGTGCACCTACCCGTGCAACCACAACTCAGTTGAGAACATTATCTCAAGACAATCTGAAGATCCTCCCCTTTATTTAGTCAAGTAAGCCTCAGAGTCAAACTCAAACATCCGAAATTCTCCACCGGGCATGTTTCCCACATACGAACACCATATTAGTCACTACACACTGTATCAAAACATGATTGTATGCCCTTACTGAATCCATACCATGCACCGTACGATTCACATGACCATAATAACATCCCCTGACCACAATAGCCAAAATTCCACAAATCTGATGCCCACAACATACCTCATGACACATATAAGTCATGTTCCAACTATTGCAGTATTGTCACGACGAAAGAGTTGTGTAGAATTTCATAACCAACTGTCGAGTCAATTACCTCATCATGAACCAAAAAATGATATTTTCTCTCTAATACGCTTCATGTAAATCCAACCACAGCAAACCTAGGTCCAATAATCTCGTCTCACCCAGTATAAGCTGCTCAGGCAATAAGCTACCTCAAACACTGCCAAAAATATCATATGATGCCACAATGTGCCAACAAGCTACAAACTCCAATGTGATACATAAGGAAAGCGAACTCTGGAAAGAACTACTCCATCCACGTAACTAATTAAACAACCGAAAGGATGTTATGAACCCTCTTCAGAAAATGAGAAACAAAACACACAAGGATAGATATAGGGAATTGTACTCAACATCACATTGTTGCGACGTACAACCCGATCCACACATGATACTGTTGCGGCATGAAACCCGATCCAACCATGATACCGGTGGCGTCATGCCACTCTGTCCAAACAACATACCCGTGGTGGCGTGCCACCCGATCCACACATGCTAACCTATAAGGAAGCATTTACCGAGCTAAAATGCTCATAACTACGAAATACCCGAATATCGACCACAAGCATACCAAGTGAATAATACAAATCCTGGGCATACGGATAGCGCCATATGCTATGAAACTCAAGCACAACTAAGGTACGACATATGATCTGCATCTCGAGAGCCATCCTTCTCACATAACACCATCGCTACGCGGAACCTCAACACATGCGAAATTAATCAAGTCGTCTCACAACCCACATGGTACAATATATTATTACATGAAATAGCCGACGTCGAGATAACATCTAAGGCCCGAAGACTCCTCCGTAAGGAGTGCTATGCTGAACGAACACATCCGGCCCAATATAGGGCACACACTCACATTTAGACCCATCCACGGACCTCAAGCCAATTCTGATCGCCCCTACTAGGATTATAACTTCCAAGGATCCACAATAACCCTTTTTCCATGACACACAAGAACAACCTCCAAATTCGGAACTAACATTCACAGATCACAACCAAATAAATAGAGAGCCTTTCAGGACTAAACTCTCACATCAGTGATAATACCGCAATCTCCATGATTGGTTTTAATCTTAAATCAATCAAGTGACTACATGTCACACTTATACATCTTCCCATGGGATATGCTCCCATGACCTTCCGCACTAGGTAACAAGTCTGCACATCCATACCACCAGCCATACTAACGTTGTAAAGCAAATTAAAAATCCGCAATCAGTATGCAAAGCCTCTTACACAGGATACCTATCTCAGGTGACGCTAAAGATAATACTAGCTAACTCTAACCATCTGAATCCTTTCCTTCTCATCCGAGCTCGTGACATTCTTGTCAACACCAAACTGCAACCTCGATCCTCAACTTTCAAATTATATGTCGCTCACCGCACCTATCTTACCAGTATGCGAAAGCCAAGGAATTTCATCATAACCACTTAACCATTAATAGGACACACACTTCATCATATAGAAAAATTTTCAGTTCACTCATTTCAGGAGAACCATTGCAACACGTGACTGAATTCCAATAATCACATAAAATACATACCTCAAGTAGTGGTATAAACCACCATAAACCTTCTGAGATCTATCTACACACAACATGCCATAATACTCGAATGCCTCAAAAATCAATTACGGAGGCCGTCAAGTCTCGCACGTACCGCCACAAATCACATACATAACTGAACATACTGAAGGAATTGATCATTGCCACCATCATTCCAATTCAACCATTGCTAACTGATCTGACTTCTTCTAATTTAATCTGGACTTTCCTTAGGAATAATAGTAGCTCCATCCAAAACATAACTAACCCATATACACACTCATCATGAGTGACCTTATTTCACCAGACCACGTCATCTCAAAACCCACGAGCCATCTTATACCCTCTTTGTGCGCACATTCGCATCCTCAACCGGTACACCCATTATGATAATTTCTCCATGAATCCGAAGTTATTTTCTCTTCTTCCTCCAATGCTACACCATATAACGAAGATAACATAGAACACTCCAAGCCCCTTTTCACTTGGCCCCGAATATAATCAAAATCCAAGTCCATGTTAGCACATGAACATCATCTCAAAGAATCATCCGGCTGGATCAGTTTCCTTGTACATCACATCTACACGAAGCATTAACCCTGAGTCTTCCCAAAGCCTGAACATGAATCGATAAGGCCAATTGTAGAACACATTCCTTAAATACTTTGCTCAAATTACCACTGATGTTCTCTTTCCTTAGTCGTAATAACCCACCAATAAGCCGATAACCAGAAACCTCACAAGTAGATAACCATGCAATCTAATCATAGGCGGTGGGGCCCTTCCACTTAGCTTGAAGCTATAATTTCATAACCCTGGAACCTACCAAGATTCCTTCTTCCTCATTGACATTATCTCGCACAATCTACCCGCAAAACTTCTCTAAACCTTTCTATTAAACACTTCATAAACACTCTGAATCACTAGTCACATGCACATAGTCGACCTCTTCCTGGATAGGCAGTCAAAATTCATCATAGAAGTTTTGTCAACACCACGCAACCGTTAACCTGCTCAAAGGAGATAACCACATGTGGAAATTCCATGCTGACATCTTCCAATGACGTTGCACCGAGTACAGTTACTACGAAATAAGTAAACCATCCGGAGCTCATGCTCATTCACCAGCTGAACAAGTCTGTTCACTCCTCATTGACATCACTAAAATTTCGACAATACATCCCAACCCGAAGTCATGTCGTATCTTTCTTCATGTCAAACAACTCATTTCCGTTGTATCCCACCTTCCTCCGTATAGTAGCCATATTCCAAATTAAGCCCGTAGACCTAGTCATTGTCCCTATGAATCCCAAATCGCTCTAAAATTTCCTCAAGGCGTGTAGTTATCCTACCACGGAACCCATATGCTACTTTGCCACTCTCCCACTTTAGTCAAACCCTATTCTTTAAGAAACTAACCGACTCTTTTTACTCCTGGCCTTCTAGAAAATTAACCACCGCAAGATGCCTCCCACAAGTCCTTCCTCATCCTTCGTCGCCTAGTTGTTGCCTTAAATCAAGATCCATTTCTGCAGCACTTAAACCAATAGATCGCTACCAATTTTAAACCTCTCCAAAAATCATCTTCCTCGAGCCGTCAACATGAGAAATACCTATTTAATTCCGAAATTGCTACACTCCACTATCTTTGACACCCGCTTCTCTTGCACCATTTCACACCACCCTGCCACGAAGGTAATTTGATGAAGACCATAACACCGACGAACCTTAATGCATTCAATAAGGACGATGACACCACATCACAATTGAGAATTCCATCACGCTCGAAAGTACCAAGTCTCGTTACCCATCGACCCAAACCTGAGCATTCGTAGTCCGGTTGCCTTTCCTCCGCTAGAAATAAAACACTGAACCTCTGAATCATGCACTGAGAAAACCTCTCTTCAAGTCATTAACTGCCTCGACGCATAGACAAACATCCTATCATCACATTAATACTGTGCGATAACAACTCATGAAGATCATATCAACTTGTGCATAGCCTCAACACTATTAGAATACAACTACTGAGCTGAAACGACAGAACAACCTTTCGCAAGGCGACGACAATAGCCCAATCAATTGTGCAAGGAGAAACATCCTACACCACATCCGTAGTACCAACTAAATTCCTCGATTCCCAATTTATAACAAGCGCTTCGCGTCGCATACGATTTAATAGGAAGGAAATAAAGGCATAAGCCTCAAAGGAATGAAATTGCACGATGAATAATCAAGAAGGAAAGTGATCCTAATAGCCCTGTAGCCTCTCGAAGATACTCTATACCGATCCGCAAGACTCTACTAGACTTTCTCATGACTCGTGAGACCCAAGTGAACCTAGTGCTCTGATACCATGTTGTCACAACCCAAAATCCATTAAAGGTCGTGATGGCGCCTAAAACCGTTGTCAGGCAAGCCAACAATAATTGATTAACTCGATTATTCCTTTTAGTAATTGGCAGTCATAATTTTCCTTCAATTAAATAATCAAAAATAAAATTTACAGAGTAAATGATAATGTTTTCACCACTACAATCCTAAACAACTCATAAGTACCCCAAAATCCGGTGTCACAAGTGCATGAGGATCAACTAGGGAGTAAAATAAAATACAACATCTGTCCGGAAAACAAATTAGACAGGAAAAAATATAAATAACTCTAAGGAAGAATCTACTGGCTGCGGGTCGTAATATGGAATACAGTTCACCTAAGTCCCCGCATTTAACCACGCATCTACTCAAACAAGACTAATAGACATATATGTACTTGCACAAAAATGTGCAGCAAGTGTAGTATGAGTACGTAAATCAACGCGTACCCAGTAGGTATCCAGTCTAACCTCGAAGAAGTAGTGACGAGGGGTCGACTCTGACACTTACTATGGGCTAAAAATAAAATGTAGATATTATATTTAAGCATGGAATACATAACATAGTTGAAAATTCAATAACCGAAAATAATCAACAATCCTTTTACTAATAGAAATTCTCAAATTCATTTTCATCATTTAACAATTTATACTCAACCCAATAAAGTAATGTTAAATATTATTAGTTCCAAATATTTATCATGTGAAAGTCATGTTGAGGTTGTACGGCACGATCCAACATATAAATATAAATTGTGCACTGCCGAGGGTCGAACGATATGAATCAACCTATAAATATAAATTGTGCACTGCCGAGAGTCGAACGACACAAACCATAGATGCATTTATTTAATATGCCGAGGCGAACGACCCGCTACGATGAGAGTAGTGGAAATTTACCCCGCTCGTGGAATATATTTGCGACGTGGACATAGATTTCTCAAATTATTATAATATTCCTTAACTCTTTTAAAAAATACGAAATTCAAATGAAAGATTTTAAAATCTCGAATTCCTCAATTTTGACTTTTTCAAGGCAATTTAATAAGCATACTCAATCTTGACTCTTTTCAAGGCAAATAATAAGCATAATCAAATAACGATATCAACAAGGCATGGTGTAAACCTAAAACTACCCGGATATAGGTATAACTACTAGCTATGTACGGACCCTAGTCACCTCGTGCATACGTAGCCCCCGCAAATAAGAGCACACATGAATTCAATTCATCTATGGGGTTAATTTTCCTCTTACAAGGTTAGAAGAGAGACTTACCTCGCTCCGAAACTCCATAGTTGGCTCCCAAGCCTTTCCAACAAATCATACCTAGTCAATAATTGTGCAAATCCATAAATATATACTCTAATACTCATTATAGTCCAATTTACAATAATTTTCACCTCCGCTCGAAAAGTCGATAAAAATCACCCTCAGACCCACTTTAACAACGCGATCAATCGTTTCGAGCTCTAGCGTGTCGTTCAGCGGTTTGAGGCTGTGAGCAACTCCATTTCAGGTATTATGACTTGTAGGTGTGGTCGGAATTGAATTTCGGAAAGCTTAGAGTTGATTTGGAAAGAAAATTCTCATTTCAGAAGACTTAAGTTGGAAGAATCAACTAAGACTGGAATTTTGAGTAAACAATCTCCGAATCAGGATTTGAACATTCCAGCATGTTCGTATGATGATTTCGGACTTAGGCGTATGTCCGGATCGAGTTTTGGATAACCCGGGAGCGTTTCGGCGTATATTGTGAAAGTCACCATTTTAGAAGAATTTCATAGATTTGGGCTTGAAGTGCATTTCAGTGTTGTTGATGTCCGTTTGGGATTTCGATTCTGGGAATAGCTTTGTATGGTTATTCTAGAGTTGGGAGTGCGATCGGAAGTGAATTTGGATGTCCGTAGGTCATTTTGAAGTCATTTGGCTAAAGATAGAAATTTGAAGGTTTTTGAGAAATCCGACCGAACGTGGAAATTTTGATATCGGGGTCGGAATGCGATCCCAGAAGTTGGAACAAGTCCGTAATGTCGAATATGACTTGTGCACAAAATTTGAGGTCAATCGGATGTGATTTGATAGGTTTTGGCATCAGATGTAGAAGTTGGAAATTTCTAAGTTCACAAAGTTGGGATTTGAGTGCGATTCGTGGTTTCGATGTTGTTTGATGTGATTTGAGACCTCGAGCAAGTCCTCATTATGTTTTGGAACAGGTTGGTATAATTGGACGAGGTCCTAGGGGCCTCGAGTGGATTCCGGGTGGTTAACGGATCAATATTTGAAGTTGAAGAAAGTTGAAGGTTGTTGTCATCTGGTGTGATCCGCACCTTCGAGGTTGTGGCCGCAGGTGCGGCTAAGGGCGCCGCAGGTGAGAAATTGGGCTGGATCCAAGGAGGTCTCAACTGCGGGATATTTGGGCGCACCTGCGGAAGCACAAGTGAGATAAGGGGGCCGCAGGTGCGGAAAATGGGCCTGGGTAGATTGTTTTTAAGCGAGAATTTGGTCATTTCTTCATCCATTTTCATATGGCATGGGCGATTTGGAGGAGCTTCAGGGAGAGGATTTCGTCAAGGATCGCAAGGTAAGTAATTTCTTCACGTTTTTGAATTTAATACAAGATTATTACATAGATTTGGTAGGGGAAATTGAGGAAAATTTGGGAAATATTGAAGAAACCTAGAAATATGGAAATTGGATTTTTAGCAACGAATTGAGCATGAATATTTGAGTAAATTGTATATTTGAGTTAGTAAGGCTATGAGTAGAATATATCTTCGAGAAATTTCGAATTCCGGGCACGTGGGCCCGAGGTCATTTCACTAAGCGGGGTTGAGAAAGTATATAATTTGAATTTGTTGTGAGTATTAGGATGAATTTTCATTGCTTTGCCGTTATGTGGTAATTTCGGAGCGTTGTGCAACGATTTGAGTCATAGAAGGGCTTGGAGGCCGGTTATGGAATCTCGGAGCGAGGTAAGTCTCCTTTCTAACTTTGTGAGGGGGAATTGTCCCCCTAGGTGAATTAATTAAGTACATGTTATTATCTTCGGGGGCTACGTACGCACGAGGTGACGAGAGTCCGTGCATAGCTACTATTATGCCGTGTCCGGGTAGTCTAGGACCCACTAGCATGCCTTATGTGTTTTGCTTGTAATACTAAACTGCAAATATAATCGAAATCGTAATTGAATATCTGAAGAAGACTAGAGTTCATTTTCTTAATTATCTAGAAAGAGATCCTCCGTGGATAATTGTGTACCTGATAGGGTTGTATTCTGGAAATATCATTAAACTTGGCAAATGAGTTTCAAAACAAAGATTTAAGAGCTATATTTCATGTCCCTTTAAAAAGAATTTTACCACTTCCTGACAAAACGATTTTCTTGATAAAATGGGGACTTATTGTGTGGACAAGTGTAACTTCCGGGTATCTGAGTCGCATGTATGATTCGCGAGCAGCACGACCCTGTATTTATGTATATTCATATGAGCACCTCGGTCGCAGGTATGATTCACGAGAAGACTAGCCTTAGTATTTTATGTAAAACCGTGTCGCATGATCGATTCGCGAGCGGGGCAGATAGATGCATCTATGATTCGGGCCGTTCAACCATCGACAGTTCACAGTTTATATTTATGTTGGTTCGGGCCGTCGACCCTCGGCATTGCTTACGCGTGATATTTACTACGTATTTGCTGTGATTTATACATGTTTATCGTCCTAAGGAAGTTTTAACCGCCAGTTATGAGGAAGGTAATTTATGTGTAAAAATGTGAAATAAGTCTGAGGTTTCTTATCCCGGATTATGATTTAAATTGTCAACTGCAATGACGAAGACTTATAGTGTTAAATGTGGAAAGAGTTGATAAGAATTATTCCTTATTTTAATTAATTGCCTAGGATATTCATGCTTAGTGTCAGATTTGAATATTCTAAATTGACTTTTAGCAAGTGTCTAATTTGACCTCCCGTCACTACCTCTTTGAGGTTAGGCGGGTGAATTACTGAGTACACGTTGTTTTTGTACTCATGGTACACTTGATGTGCATTTTATTGCACAGGTACTTTCATAACAATGTGGAGTATTCGGAGACTTAGGCGAGCTGCATCATTCAGAGGCGATCTGAAGCTGACAGAGTCTCCCTCATACTGTATTAGATTATTTTAAATTGCTTTGTCCACTTGTATTTCGGACAAGCTTTGTAGAACTTGTAAAATTCTTAGAAACTGCTCATGTACTTGTGACCCGGGTTCTGCGATGTGTTGGGATATATTTTCTTATGTGTAATATTTAAACCATTATTTTACTTAACAGATTTTTATTTGGTTAATATGTAATGAAGTGAAAGAAAATGTTTTTCATAAATGCTAAAACCGGAGAGTTATTTCAACTAATTAATGATTCGCTTGCCTGACAATGGTGTCCGGCACCATCACGACCTTAGGGATTTTGGGTCGCGATAATATGGTATCAGAGCACTAGGTTCCCTTAGGTCTCACGAGTCATGAGCAAGTCTAGTAGAGTCTTGCGGATCGGTACGGAGACGTCTGTACTTATCTTCGAGAGGCTACAGTGTTGTTAGGAGTACTTCCCTTCTTGATTCGTCATCATGTGAGTTAATTCCTTTGAGGCTTATGCCTATGTTCATTCCTACTCAATCTTACGCGTTGCGAAGCGCTTGCTATGAATCAGGAATTTGAGAAGTTGAAATGGTTCTACGGATGTAATTCGAGATGTTTTCATGTGTAATTGGTGAGGGGTTGTTTTTATGGCCCTGCAGAGGAATAATATGTTGTTTCAGCTTAGTAGTTGTGTTTCTGGGAGCCTTAAGGCTATGCTCAGGTAGTGATGATGCTTGCAATTGGTTATCGCACGGTGTCGATATGATGATAGAATGATTGTCCGTATGTTGGGGGTGATGAATGGTTTGAAGGCAGGTTTTCTCAGAGTGTGATTTTGAGATTTCGGTATTTTAGTTCTGGCAGAGGGAAGGCATTTGGATTATGAATGGTCCAGTTGGGGTTGATAAAGTAGTAAGGCTTGGTGTCTTCAAGTGAGGTGGGATATGCACATGTGACGTGTAGTCATCGTCATTGATCGAATGGAATGCGTTAAGTTTGGCGGTGTTGTGGTTTCTTCGGTTGTGTGGGGTCAGATTATTGAAGAATGCGGTCGGCAGAGATTGATCCTGAAGTAAGGCTAGGTGGTGGTTCCATTTCTATGAGGCCAGGCGTAAGAAACGGAAGTCGAGCAGTCGTAAAATGGGGGAGCGGTAGCATAGCTTGGAATTTGAAGATATTGTCGCACATTTAATGGATGTCCATGAGGAGCGGACACACTAGTAAAGTTGGTAAATGAAGCAGGGAGTAGGATGGGGTATTGAATTCGTAGAGAGCATGCATTTCAGCGTCATTGGAAGGTGTCCGCGGGTGATTTTCACAGGTGGGTTATCTTCTGTGAATATGTTAGCAATAGTGGGGTTGGCAGGTCTCGGTGAGGGGTTCTAGTGGCTAGTCGGTGAGAGGTAGAATGTGTGAATGATGCTAGAGAATTTGAGTATTTAGGGAGTGCTAGCAAGAAGATTTGGAAGAATTGGACGGATTGGTTGAGCAAGGTCGTGTTATCAAAGGAGAAAGGATCTCGGCGGGGTCTAGAATTGTGCAAGGAGTAGCTTCGGGCTAAGTGGGAGAGTCCCACCATCTGCAGTTGGGTTGTAGGATTGCCTTCTCATGGGGTGGCAGATTGTCAGCAAGTTGGCAAGTTATTGCAGCTAAGGGAAAGGAGTGAGATGGTGATTGTGCGTGGGATTTGATGAATGTGTGCAAAAGTTGACCCTGTCGGGCCAGGGTTAGGCTGTGGAAGATTCAGAATTTTGCTTAAGGCATAGGTGAGTTGTTAGTATAGTGACCTGGTCACGTGCTTCAAGGAAAGGGTATTCATGTGCTAGAAGAGCATTGGAGCTGATTGTATTCGGAGCCAGTCAGAGTGGGTGACACTCAATAGCGGTCCTAGTGAGTTCAAAAGTTAAGAATGCGGCGTTTAAGGGTTTCAGGCAATAGTATGGTCGAGAAACGAGCTTTTGCAGAGTAATTTCTAAGAAAAATGAGGATGGTTGGAATGTTCTATGATATGTTTCAATGTGCAGGATAGTATTGGAGGAGTGAGAGAAATAAACTCCGGATTGTATAAAGATTATCAGGAGGGTATGAGACGGGTTGCGGAATTTAGGCAGCATAGTCTCGTGAATCAAGGTCACTCGAATGGGTGACGGTTGAGTTTGCTATGAGTTGAAGGAAGTTTCTATTATTCCTGAGGCAAATTGAAGATGATTAAAAGCAAATGGATTGATTAGCCATGGTTGAAATGGCACATTTACGGCAGTGATCAAATCCTTCGATGTGATTAAGCTATGCATGTAGTTTGTGCCAGTTGTGCGGGGCTTGTCGGCCGTCGTAATGGATTTCATATGGGAGCATTTGAGTTCTATGGCCTGTCAGGTGTAGGCGGACCCCGAAAGGGTTACGGTGGCATAGACTACTACTTATAGATTTGCATGTTGGATGATTGTGGGAATTCACTCGTGTGTTGAGATGGTACTCCTAAATTGAGTTAAGTAAAAGGTTTCTATATGGTGAAGTGTTCACCCTATTAGTGGTTCAGAAGTTATGATGGAATTCTTGCGCTACCTCATATCGGCATGTTAGGTGCGGTAAGCAGTATGTAACTAGGATTAAGAATCGAGATTGCGGTTCGGTGTTAATAAGGATGTCATGAGCTCGGAAAAACAAGAAAAAGTGATTTGAAAGTTCAGTATAAGCTGGTGTTATTTTCAGTGTCACTTGAGATTGATATTCGGTGGAAGAGGCTTTGTACCCTGGTTATGGGTTCTTGATTTGTCTTACAACATAGTATGGCTAGTGGTGGATGTGCAGACTTGTTGCCTTATGTGGAAGTTCGTGGAAGCATGACCGCGAAAAGATTGTATAAGTGTGACATGTAGTCACTTGATGGATTGAAGATTTGGACTGAGTTTAAAGAAGTGCAATATTGCTTAATTGAGAATTTATGCCTGGAAGGCGTTCAGTTCATTTGGTTGTGGATTGTGGGGTGTTTGTCCCGGCCATGATGGTTGTTCTTGCGTATTATGAGAGAAAGTGGGTTAATATGGGTCCAGGTAAAAACATTAGCTTAGTTGGTGCGAGCAAGGTAGACTCGATGTTTGTGGATGGATTTAAATATGATTATGGGCTCCATTTGAGCCAGGCATGTTCATTTCAGTAGAGCGCTTTTTCATGGAAAGGTATTAGAACAACGGATGTTGTTTCGTCTTTATCAAATTCATGTGTTATTATGATTGTGCTGTGTGAGTTGTGAAACGGCTTGATAATTTCCTATGTGTTGAGGTCCCGCGTAGTGGGGATGTTATGTGAGCAGGATAGCTCTTGAGATCCATAGTGTATATATATATATATATATATATATATATCGCTACTCAGTTGTGCTTAAGTTTTGTAGCCTACGGCTTTATCAGTCTCCCCAGGATGGTATTGTGCACTTAGCGTGCTTGTGACCGATGTTCGATATTTGTGGTAGTGAGCGATTTAGCTCAGTGTGTGTCTTCTTACATGAGTTTTATGTTATTTGGATCGGGTGGCACGCCGTCACGGGTATGTTGTTGTGATCGGGTGGCACGCCGCCACGGGTATGCTATTTGGATCGGATTGCACGCCGCAACAGTGTGATGATGAGATAGGTTCGAATATTTATTTTCTTATTTTTTACTTCCTGTTTTCTGAGAAAAGTTCATATTAGTTGCGTGAGTCGAATAGTCCCTTCCTGAGTCGTTTCTTATTATCATGTTCGAGTTATGGTCTATTGGCGCGATGTGGTATCATGTGAGACTGTTAGTCATGTCTGGGATGATTGGTTGTCTGAACAGTTCATATTGGGTGAGACGAGATTATCATATCAGGGACCAGTGCGATAAGGTTATGTGAAGTGTATATTAAGGAACAAATACCATTATTCAGGTTCATAATGAAGCGATGATTCTAGTCAAGATGAGGTATTCGATGATTTGTTAACTCTGCAGTTGGGTATGAATTTCTGCACATTTCATCCATTGTGGTGGTATCGTCAGCATTATAACATGATGTATTTATATATATCATGAGGTGCATTGGGAGCATCAGATTCGTGGAATTTGTCTATTAAGGTTCAGGGAGCGTCATTGTGGTCAGATGATGAGTTATGCGGTGCATGGTGCCGATCCAGCAAAGGTATGCAATGATGATCTGCTATATTGTGTGGTAGCACAAGCAGGTGCTTGAGGTGTTAAAAAGTGATTTCAGGTAACTCCAGAGCAGTTCTTAGCACGTTCGAGGACGAACGGCGATTTAAGTGGGGGAGAATGTAACGACCCGACCGGTCGTTTTGAGCTCTAGCGTGTCGTTCAGCGGTTTGAGGCCGTGAGCAGCTCCATTTCAGGTATTATGACTTGTAGGTGTGGTCGGAATTGAATTTCGGAAAGTTTAGAGTTGATTTGAAAAGAAAATTCTCATTTCAGAAGCCTTAAGTTGGAAGAATCAACTAAGATTGGAATTTTGAGTAAACGACCTCCGAATCAGGATTTGAAGGTTCCAGCAGGTTCATATGATGATTTCGTACTTGGGTGTGTGTCCGGATCGGGTTTTGGATAATCCGGGAGCATTTCAGCGTATATTGTGGAAGTCAGTATTTTAGAAGAATTTCATAGATTTGGGCTTGAAGTGCATTTCATTGTTGTTGATGTCCGTTTGGGATTCTGAGTCTGGGAACTTCGTATGGTGATTCTGGAGTTGGGAGCGCGATCGGAAGTGAATTTGGATGTCCGTAGGTCATTTTGAAGTCATTTGGCTAAAGATAGAAATTTGAAGGTTTTTCAAAAATCCGACCGGACGTGGAAGATATCGGGGTCGGAAAGCGATCCCGAAAGTTGGAGCAGGTCTGTAATGTTGAATATGACTTGTGCGCAAAATTTGAGGTCAATCGGACGTGATTTGATAGGTTTCAGCATCAGATGTAGAAGTTGGAAATTTCTAAGTTCATAAAGTTGGGATTTGAGTACGATTCATGGTTTTGATGTTGTTTGATGTGATTTGAGGCCTCGAGCAAGTCCGCATTATGTTTTGGAGTAGTTTGGTATAATTGGATGGGGTCCCGGGGGCCTCGGGTGGATTCCGGGTGGTTAACGGATCAATATTTGAAGTTGAAGAAAGCTGAATGTTGTTATCATCTGGTGTGATCTGCACCTGCGAGGCTTTGGCCACAGGTGGGGAGCCGCAGGTGTGGCTAAGGGCGCCGCAGGTGCGAAATTGGGCTGGAGCCAAGGAGGCCGTAGGTGCGGGAGATTTGGGCGCACCTGCGGAAGCGCAAGTGCGATAAGGGGGCTGCAGGTGCGGAAATGGGCCTGGGCATATTGTTTTTAAGCGAGAATTTGGTCATTTCTTCATCCATTTTCATATGCCATGGGATATTTGGAGGACCTTCAAGGAGAGGACTTCGTCAAGGATCGCAAGGTAAGTAATTTCTTCACGTTTTTGAATTTAATACAAGATTATTACATAGATTTGGTAGGGGAAATTGAGGAAAATTTGGGAAATATTGAAGAAACCTAGAAATATGGAAATTGGATTTTTATCCACGAATTGAGCATGAACATTTGAGTAAATTGTATATTTGAGTTAGTAAGGTTATGGGTAGAATATATCTTCGAGAAATTTCGGATTCCGGGCACGTGGGCCCGAGGTCATTTCAATGACCGGGGTTGGGAAAGTATATAATTTGAATTTGTTGTGAGTATTAGGATGAATTTTTATTGCTTTGCCGTTATGTGGTAGTTTCGGAGCGTTGTGCAACGATTTGAGTCATCGGAAGGGCTTGGAGGCCGGTTATGGAATCTCAGAGCGAGGTAAATCTCCTTTCTAACTTTGTGAGGGGGAATTGTCCCCCTAGGTGAATTAATTAAGTACATGCTATTATCTTCGGGGGCAACGTACGCACGAGGTGACGGGAGTCCGTGCGTAGCTACTATTATACCATGTTCGGGTAGTCTAGGACCCACTAGCATGCCTTATGTGTTTTTCCTGTAATACTAAACTGCAAATATAATCGAAATCGTAATTGAATATCTGAAGAAGACTAGAGTTCATTTTCTTAATTATCTAGAAAGAGAATTTATTCCTCCGTGGATAATTGTGTACCTGATAGGGTTGTATTCCGGAAATATCATTAAACTTGGCAAATGAGTTTCAAAACAAAGATTTAAGAGCTATATTTCATGTCCCTTTAAAAAGAATTTTACCACTTCCTGACAAAACGACTTTCTTGATAAAATGGGGACTTATTGTGTGGACAAGTGTAACTTCGGGTATCTGAGTCGCATGTATGATTCGCGAGCAAGACGACCCTGTATTTGTGTATATTCATATGAGCACCTCAGTCGCAGGTATGATTCACGAGAAGGCTAGCCTTAGTATTTTATGTATAACCGTGTCGCATGATCGATTCGCGAGCAGGGCAGATAGATGCATCTATGATTCGGGCCGTTCAACCATCGGCAGTGCACAGTTTATATTTATGTTGGTTCGGGTCGTCGACCCTCGGCATTGCTTACGCGTGATATTTACTACGTATTTGCTGTGATTTATACATGTTTATCGGCCTAAGGAAGTTTTAACCGCCAGTTATGAGGAAGGTAATTTATGTGTAAAAATGTGAAATAAGTCTGAGGTTTCTTATCCCGAATTATGATTTAAATTGTCAACTGCAATGCCGAAGACTTATAGTGTTAAATGTGGAAATAGTTGATAATAATTATTCATTATTTTAAAAAATTGCCTAGGATATTCATTTGCCCCCAATACCAAAATCACCATACAGATTTATTCCCAGACTTAGAATCCCAAACGAACGTTGATAACATTTAAATGTACTTCAACCCAAATTTATGAAATTCATCCAAAATGACAACATTCCACAATAGGCGCCGAAACACTCCCGGTTCATCCAAAACCTGATCCGGACATACGCCCAAGTCCAAAATCATCATATGAACCTTTTGGAACTTTCAAATCCTGATTCCGAGATCGTTTACTCAAAAGTCAAACCTTAGTCAATTTCTCCAACTTAAAGCTGCTGAAATTGGAATTTCCTTTCCAAATCAACTCTGAACTTCCCGAAATTCAATTGTGACCACACGTACAAGTCATAATACCTTAAGTGAAGCTATTCATTGCTTCAAACCGTCGAACACCATACTAGAGCTCAAAACGGCCGGTCGGGTCGTTACAACTTTAGTCATGTTTCTCCCATCAATGCTCCCTTCAATAGTAGGGAGAATTGGATATATACAATTTCTGAAAACACCATAATCAAAAATATTATCTATGAGGCAATGTACATAATTCTTGAAACATCTCACTTCCATCTTATAACTGAAAAACTAAAATAGTAGGGCCAAAAAGAAAAATATAAAAAAATACCATAAGAAAAATAAAAATTAAGCTCAACAGAAATATGTAAAAGGAAAAAGATTAAATAAAATAAAATTTAACAAAAGAAGGAAAAACCTGAAAAAAATTTATCATGTATCTTCACTTTCAGCTTTGGAAAAAAAGAAATATCTCACCATGAATTATTTTCTAGTTTTGGGCAATATTTGGAGTACAAAGAGGAGCCTTTCTTAAGCGTTGCTCCATATTTTTCTTAAATATTTATTGAATGGGGTAAGGGTTGATGGAGGAAGAAGACTAAAGTGGAAGATAAAGGAGAAGTAGCCGTAGAGAGAGGACGAGTTATTTTTTGTTAAATTTATTGTGGTATCCAAAATTGGACCAATCACGCAAGTTACGTGTTAAATATATCACAATTTTTTAATAGAGTATGGCCGTTAATTTCAAGGGTAGAATAGCTATAAAATTAACAATGAACATATTTTTAGCTCAATAGATGAACAAAAAGCATTTTTGTATCAATTCCATAGTTGGCTCTTTTCCTTTTTTCTTTTGGCACGTATGAACAAAACAAATGTTACACTGATAAGGTTAGTCCTACTTAATATTTTATTTTTATTGTGTTGGTTCGTATAAAAGATCATAACTAAATTTTTTTGTTATCATCATTGTTATTTTGTCTATGCATCTTTTAAGTGAAGTCACACAAGCATTTATAACTGTTCAACTTCAACAAAAATGCCAAGGTTAAATAATGCTACAATATTGCAAATCTCAAACATAAAATTTTAGATGGGTTTCTCTTGAGCTTTCTATATTCTATAAATTGTTCATATTTCAGTAAAAACTTTATTTGGTTCGAGGGTGACCTAGCTCGATGGCCAAAGCTATACTTCTCATTTGGTTTGCATTTACTTATCTTTACAATCAATTTCAATATCAATATACATATTTTTCTCAGTTTGTGCCAAGTAAAATCACGTGTCCTCAAAATCACGTGTAAATTTAATTGTTATCTATTTTTAGGGTAAACAGTTTACGCCCATCGTGGGGCTACGGATAATAGCGATTGCCTGGTACTAACCTTCGTAACACACACTATTTACACTTGTTCATGTTAGTATCTTTGATTCTAGGATCAACATGTCAAATTCTCAAGCAGCACCCATACACATGGGCAATGACCTCGGTCACCATGACGAAAATGACAACATAGCCACCCTAGGGAATGAAGTACCTCTAGTTGACCTCGATGGAGTTTCGACCATAGACCCAATCGACGTTAGCTCCCATGTTGCCATTAATGCAAATTTGGTTGTCGACCCCAAGAGTACCGTTTGCAGAGATTTCGATCGGCCGGTCAGAGCACACATGGCAGTGAAGAAGGTAGAATCGGCCTTCGGGTGATATGCAAGATGTTGCAGGATCAACATGCTGCAATAACACAACTCCAAAACCAGAACCATGAACCAATCATGATCGAGCCCGAACCATCCTAGGAAGTTGTTCACGGGGCTAAATCGGTGTCAAGGAGATCGACTCTGTATTATTGAAGAAATTCGGGGAGACCCTATCAAAGGGAGCAATGATATGGTACCATAATTTGCCACCCAAATCCGTTGATTCTTTTGCCATGCTTGCAGATTCTTTCGTTAAAGCACACGCTGGAGCCATAAAGGTCGAGACTAGGAAGTCGGACCCCTTCAAGGTAAAGTAGAAAGATAACGAGATGCTCAGAGAGTTTGTGTCTCGGTTCTAAATGGAACGAATGGATCTACCACCGGTCGCTGAGGATTGGGTCGTTCAAGCCTTTACTCAAGGACTAAGTGTACAAAGCTTAGTGGCTTTTGTGCAGTTGAAGCAGAACTTGATTGAATACCCAGCTGTTATCTGGGCTGATGTACATAATCGGTACCAATCGAAGATTAGAGTCGAAGACGATCAGATGAGGACTCCTTCGACAAAGTCAAAAGGGAAATTGACTGAGAACCACGATCGAATAGAGATCGTTAACAACCATATAATGGAGATCGCAAAGGCAACAGACCTGCGCGCAACCCTGTTCGAGGTGAAAGGAGAAATGATCGAGGCCAGAGTTCTCGAGGGCTCATGAGCAAGAATGGTTTAGACAGGAATCTTGGGCCCAAAGAAGCACCACGACTGTCAGAATATAAATTCAATGTTGATGCATCCGCCATCGTATCGGCCATCAGACGCATCAAAGATACTAGATAGCCTCGACCTCTGCAGACCAATCCAACCCAGAGAAATCCAACCAAATGTGCAAGTATCATGTCACCCATGGCCATGGAACAGAAGATTGCAGACAGGTGAGAAGGAAGTAGCTTGGTTGTTCAACGACGGGCACATTCAGGAATTCTTAAGTGATTGAGCCAAGAATCACTTCAGAAACAGAGATTACAACAGATAAAACGAGCAAGAAGAACTGCAACACGCCATTCACATGATTTTTGGAGGGGTTGATATTCCCCAAGGACCAGTATTAAAATACACCAAGATGTCGATCACAACGGAGAAGCGAACTCGTGATTATGTACTAGAAGGAACCTTGTCTTTTAACGACGAGGACGCAAAAGGGATCATGCAACCCCATAACAACGCACTGGTAGTATCTGTAGTTATGAATAAGACTCAAGTTAAATGTGTTTTAATTGATCCAGGTAGCTCTACCAACATCATTAGATCGAGGATCGTAGAATAACTCGTGCTACAGGATCAGGTTGTGCCCGCGAACCGAGTGCTAAACGGCTTCAACATGGCATGCGAAACTACCAAAGGTGAGATAACTTGGCCAGTGAACGTGGTCGGGACCATCCAAGAGACAAAGTTCATGTGATCGAGGGTGATATGAGGTATAATGCCCTCTTTGGAAGGCCGTGGATCCACAACATGAGGGAAGTGTCGTCGACCCTTCACCAAGTTCTAATATTCCTGACACCAGAGGGAGTCAAAATAATCTACGGAAGCAACCCGCCGCCAAGGAAATGTTTGTTGTTGACGAAGTGGTACCAATATCGGCACTCTCATCGAAGGGAAAACATGAGGTCAAATAGCAACCACATACACCGGCCTCGACCCAACTGGAGAAGCAGGGGACTGACGAGGATGATGATTATGGGGTCCCATGGTCCTTCATAGTCCTCGATGATTCCGAAACCACCAAGTCAACAGTCGAAGAGCTGGAACAAGTCATACTGACTGAACAACAGCCCGAACGAAAGGTATACCTGGGCATGGGGTTAACTCCCTAGCTTAGGAGAAAACTTATTCAATTCCTTAAAACTAACATGGATTGTTTTACTTGGTCCCATATCAATATGATAGGTATCCCACCGGAAATCACCACCCACAAACTAAACATGGACCAAAGTTCCATCCGGTGAAGCAAAAAAGAAGACCACAGTCCGACGTCAAAAATGCTTTCATCAAATACGAGGTAACCAAACTTCTCAAAATAGGGTCCCTCCGACAAGTAAAATATCCCAAATGATTATCAAACGTAGTAGTAATCCCTAATAAGGCAAAACAAACTTAGAATGTGTGCAGATTACAAAGATCTAAATAAAGCATGCCCCAAGGATTTTTTTCCTTTGCCTAATATCGATCGCATGATCTATGCCACGACCGGCCACGAGATCCTCAGTTTTCTCATGCCTATTCCGGGTACAACCAATTACAGATGAACCCGGAAGATCAGGAAAATACCTCGTTCGTCACTAAGTATGGTACCTACTGCTATAATGTAATGCCGGTAAGATTAAAAAATGTTGGTGCCACTTATCAACGCCTAAAAAACCGGATGTTCGAAGAATAAATAGGAAAATCTATGAAAGTTTTTATTGATGATATGCTAGTTAAGTCCCTACGTGCAGAGGACCATTTGAAGCATTTGCAGGAAACTTTCTGTATACTGAAAAAAATAAACCATAAGTTGAACTCGAAAAAATGCGCATTGGGGGTCGGGTTAGGAAAATTTCTCGGTGTCAGGATATCCAACCGAGGAAACGAAATCAATCCCGACAAGATCAAAGCTATAGAGGACATCACGCCAGTAGACAAGGTAAAGGTCGTGCAAAGGTTAATCAGGTGTATCGCCCTGAGATGATTCATCTCGAGGTCCTCCGATAAGAGTCATCGGTTCTTCTCGTTCCTAAAGAAGAAGAATAACTTCACATGGACTCCAGAATGCCAACAAGACTTAGAGAAGCTTAAACGGTACTTATCGATCCCACCGCTGCTTCACACGCTGAGGGCAGACGAACAACTTTACTTGTATCTAGCAGTATCGGAGATAGAGGTAAGTGGAGTCCTTGTCCAAGAAAATGAGGTACGCAATTCCCTATTTATTATGTTAGTCGGAACTTAGGTGATGCCGAAACTAGGTATCCCCACCTAGAAAAGTTGGCACTCTCTTTGATAAGCGCATCTAGGAAACTAAAACCATACTTTCAATATCATCCCATATGTGTTGTAACAACTTATCCACTTCGAAATATTTTGCATAAGCTTGAGCTTGCAGGACGGTTGGCCAAATGGGCCGTAGAAATTAGCATGTGTGATATTGAATATCGACCTCGAACAACCATTAAGTCTCAAATCTTGGTAGATTTCGTGGTTGACTTCATGTCGGCCCTAGTACCCGAGGTTGAAAGAGAACTATTAGTAAACTCGGGAACATCCTCGGGAATCTGGACTCTCTTTAGGGACGGTGCTTCAAACATAAAGGGGTCTGGACTCGGCATCGTGCTAAAACCACCCACAGGTAACATGGTTAGGCAATTTATTAGAACTGTAAAATTGACTAACAACGAGGCCGAATATGAGGCCATGATTGCAGGTCTCGAACTAGAAAAAGGATTGGGAGCGGAGGTGATCGAAGCCAAATATGACTCCCTCCTCGTTGTGAATCAGGTTAACAACACCTTTGAAGTTCTAGAAGAATGAATGCAAAGATACTTGGATAAGCTACAAGTAACTTTATACCGATTCAAGGAATGGACTTTGCAACATATGCCAAGAGATCAAAATAGTGAGGGTGATGTCCTCACAAACTTAGGGTCATTGGTCGAAGACAACAAACTCAATTCGGGGGATGTCGTGCAGCTTATGAGGTCAGTGGTTGAAGAAGGCTACGCCGAGATAAACTCCACGAGTTTGACTGGGGATTGGAGAAACAAATACATAGATTATTAGAAGAACGGGAAGCTCCCCTCAGATCCAAAAGAATCAAGATACCTGCGCACAAAGGCAGCGCAATTCACCTTGTCCGAATACGGAACCTTTTTCAGAAGAATGTTCGATGGTCCACTAGTAATATGTCTGGGACCGGGTGATACTGAATATGTTCTGAGGGAAGTTCATGAGGGCACTTGCGAAAATCATTCCAGTGCCAAATCATTGGTCCACAAAGTAATCAGAGTCGGATATTACTGGATCGACATGGAGAAAGATGCGAAAGAGTTTATTCAAAAATGCGACAAGTGCCAAACACATGCACCGATGATTCACCAACCCGGGGAACTACTCCAATCGGTCTTGTACCTGTGGCCATTCATGAAGTAGGGAATGAACATTGTTTCCCTCTTCCGTGTGCCCCAAGTAAAGCTTAATTTATTTTATTTATGACTGATTATTTCTCTAAGTGGGTTGAAGCACAGGCTTTCGAAAAAGTTAGGGAGAAGGAATTCATCGACTTCATTTGGGATAACATCATATTCCGATTCGGGATGCCCTCCGAGATTGTATGTGATAATGGAAAACATTTCATCGGCAGCAAAGTGGCAAAATTTCTTGAGGATCACAAGATCAAAAGGATTCTATCAACACCTTATCATCCCAGCAGGTTCGGGCAAGCCAAATCGACCAACAAAACCATCATCCAAAATCTTAAGAAGAGGCTAACCGATGTCAAGGGGAAGAGGAAGGAAATTCTACCTGAAGTTCTTTGGACATACCGCACAGCATCGAAGTCCAGTATCGGGGCTACCTCGTTCTTATTAGTTTATGGTGCCGAAGCGTAATAATGGTCGAGGTCGGAGAGCCGAGTATCATGTTCCAATATGCAATAAAGGAGTCAAATGACGAGGCCATGAATACGAGCCTAGAACTATTGGATGAAAGGCGTAAAGTCACTCTCGTCCGATTAGCCGCCCAAAAACAATGGTTCGAGAGATAATACAATCGAAGATCCAATCTTAGATATTTCAACGTCAGGGACTTAGTTCTAAGGAAAGTAACCCTCAACACCCGAAATCCGAATGAAAGAAAATTGGGTCCAAACTAGGAAGGACCGTACCAGATTATTGAGGTCACCGGAAAAGGGTCCTACAAGCTTGGAACGATGAGTGGAGAACAACTGCCGAGCAATTGGAACATATCTCACCTAAAACAATATTACTACTAAGGTACAACTCCTTTCTATTTCCTTTTTTTTCAGACTAATACTTGCAGGTGATCAACAAGAATCGACAATGGATTTCTCGGCAAATGGAACGAAGTCTTTAGGTCTGAAAGCACGTATTACACTTTTTTTCCCTTAGATCGTTTTTGTCCCAAATGGGTTTTTCGGCGAGGTTTTTAATGAGGCAACAATGAATCGTGATAAATTAGAATCAAGACCGATTACGAATCGGCATCGAAGTTCAAGTCAACAGTATCTGAGGCTCCTTTGAAATCAACCTCGAATACTGGGGGGCTACCCTCGGATAGGCGTCATCTTCGAATATCAACTCTAGCGAGGAAACTACTTCATAAAAGGAGGGTCTCGATCAATAAGACTTATTGTAAGGGCCAAACAGTCAAAATGAACCGTGTCCACATAGATTTTTCGAGCCCTGGCATAAACATGTACGCATGTATGACTGTTTTGACCCAGAATAAAGAGAAGTACTTTCCTTGCAAACATCTTATGTTTAAAAAAATTTCCTCTTTACATCTCTTAAAGAGCTTCATACTTCCGAAAACAACGAGCCCAAGGGCAATACTTAACCGGAATATGAACGACCACTCCCTCACTCGGGGGACTGCCATCCAACTCAAACAACCCAAGTCATCGGGCTTCGAGGGGCAAAAGACCTAATAGGTGACTCCCCAATTTATAAAGGCCACGACCACCCTACTCATGGACTATTATCTCGGGCAAGCCCAAATAAAATGAGAAAACAAGCCTAATGGGCAGGTCCCGAACTAAAAAGTTACGACCAATTTAACACGGCTCGGTGACGTTCGAAATCCGTAACAAAAATAGGCCTTTGAAAAAGATTGTTTTTCACAACCGATTCTAAAGGCTACCATCAACAAAGTCTCAAACTTAAGACATTTTCGGGGAAAAAAAACTTTGATAACATCGAACCCCAATAACGCCTTAACCCAGAAAGGCAATAAAGGCAAGGTTTGTTCGAACCCTCGAACACAACCTCATGATTTCATACTAAGGCATTTCAACATTTGTGAGTGTAAATAACAAAGCAAAGGAAAAATTTAAGAGCCAAAAGGGAAAAGGAAAGCCTTATATTTATACAGAATAATTTTTTACAAGGGCCAAATCGGCCTAGTCCAAAATTTTACAGCGGCCAAAACAGGCCCCAGAAAATGTGCAAAAAGAAGAACAGAAAAATACCAAGTCCTAAGTGGCTTGGTCTTCATCGAAGGTCGCATCTCCATCCTCGGGGTCTTCCCCATCCTCGGATTCACTTAGGCTATCGGAGTCTTCCTCAGAGAACGCCTGCTTCCGGGCTCGGGCTTCTTCCTCTTTGGCATTTTCAATCTCTGCCATAATATCGAAGCCTTAGCATGGGCTTCCTCAAGGGATTCCCTTCGAGCTTCCTATTTTGCATGATCTACCATGCTCTTGGCCTTGGCCTGGATGGCCTCAACGTCAACCTTAAACTGGGCCACTTTATCGTCAACTTTGATGCCGGCCGTGGCCACCTCAGATCTGGCCACTTCGAGTTCGTTGGCCAAGATTGCTTTATCAGAAACGGCCAAATCCAGATGAGACTGAAGCTCCTTGATCTTCTCGGCCTGCACCGAGGCCTTCTCTTTTGCAGCTTGGAGCTGAGTCTCGGCAGACTCCAATTGTGCTTGGACGGTCTCCTGTTTCGAGGCTAGGATATCTATATTCTTCTTGAATGCTTCAGCCTCGGCCTGTATCTAGTCCACCAGCTTTTAGAGCCATCTCATCTGCTCGAGCCTCTGCCGGACCTGTAGAATCGGATCGTTAGTCGTTATCTTGACTCATACTCACTATCATGAAGTACTCTAAATACCTGCTCGGCCATATCAGTGTGCTCATCACGAGCCGCAACCAAATCGGCCCGAAGCTTCTCATTGAGAAGCCTGTAGGTATCACTTTTCTCAGTGAGGTCCCGAACCTCAGCCTTGCGCTCCTCCCAAATTCTGAGGAAAGCCTCGTGATGCAACACCTAAGACTGCAAGCAAGGAAAAAGATGTTAGAATAACCTACAATTCTAAGTTTAAGAGAAATAAGGAAGAGACTCTTGAAGTTACCCGATTCAGAGCGTGTTGAGCCTCATTAAATAGGCAAGCGGTCCCCACAACATTCATCACGGCTTGGTCCTCGTCGGTCACCAAGTTTCTCAGATAGCTAGCAATTCCAATGGGGGGATAGAAGGCTTGAGCATCCTCCGTGACAATAGGAACTATGTTCCGCCTACAACATGGGTTAGCACTTAGGGTCGGGAATCGGTCCACCAGTCTCGAGCTTGATGAAGATCTAGTAGTGCCCGATGACAGTACCTTCTTTGGCACTGGTAAATCATCGAACCCAGTGATATCCTACGAGGGAGCAGACTCGATCCCGTCCAAGAAGCCGTGAATATTTGTCGCCTACTGAAAACCCTCGTAAGAGCGGGTTTCCAAAATGTTGGCCTCACGGATCATAGCATCCGAAACCCGAGGGGATCATGAAATGTCAATCACCCCAAGATCGTCCCTCGGGACCTCTTCTACTGCTTGGGAAGCCTCGCCCCCGGTCTCTCTATCGACTGTCTTAGCTGGAGACGGGGTGGCCTCTGATGCAGGGACTTCGGCTGAAGCTCCCCCATCAACCTCCTCCGGTTCGGAGGACTTTTATATTGAAGCAGTAGCCCGTGCACAGGCCAATAACTTGGAGTTATCTTCTTCTTCTTCCTCAGACTCATCCCTTAATCGGCGGATCGAGTCCGAGGATATAACACCGGTGTCCACCTTGGGTTTGCGGGGCCTCCTTGCGAGTTTTTTCATTTTCGAGCCCAGTGGACTCGGAGCCATTTTTCTCTTTTTCTCCTTGGCGTGCTTTGGAGCTGGTTCTTGGGGAAGGAATTCTTCATCACTAGAAGGGGGTCTCATTGCAACGTCTTTACCGAGACCTACAAAAGAAAAAAAAGGCAAGTGAGTTCGAGAAGAGGCCAGAACGATAACCAATCCGAGGAGGAAACTTACCATGATTACGGGCCTCCCATCGACCCTTTGACAAGTCCATCTAGGAACATTCAAAGTAGGGTCTCTGTGACACCAGACCCTCGACCCATTGCTTTAGTTTTGAAATCGGGTCCGGCATCTGGGCCTCAACTGCAACACCAAAACATAAATGAGGAAAGAAGATAGAAAATGAAACAACAAATTAAACAGTCAAGGTAAAATGTACTTAAGTTTCATGTTACACTTCTTAGGGAACGACATGTCTTCAGCGGGGATCAGGTCCGAAGTCCTTATTCGGATAAATCGGCCCATCCAACTTCGATCCCGAGATTCATTTATGCTGGAGAACGGGGCCCTACTGGCCCGGCGGTCAAGCTTGATCAGTCCTCCTCGATAAAGCTAGGAACTGTAAAGGCACATGAGGTGATCGAGGGTAAATGGACATCCCTCGATTTTGTTTGTGAAAAATCGAAGGAGAATCACTATTCCCCAAAAAGAAGGGTGGATTTGGCCAAGGGTGACATCGTACCTCTACACATTAGTGGTGATCGACTCCTCAGGCGAAGGAACTACTACATACTTATTAACCCATTTACACTCCTCTTTAACTTTTTTGAGGATGTCTTTAGTGATGGTGCATATATACCTCGAGACCGATTCACATCGCCCCTGTACCAAGGAGGTCTTCTCGGTTTTAAAGTCTGTGATAGTTGGGCACCCTGCTGAAACGAATTCCTCAGGGTGGGGCTCCGCCGCAGCCTCACCACCGGCAGGCCGTGATGAAGAAGCAACCTCCTTTTGCGGTACGATTTTGAAAGTTTTAGCCATTAATGAACAAGAGAAAGAAGAGTTAGGATGATATGCAGTTGATTAGAATTCAAGAAATTTGGATATGAAAGTTATGAAGCAAAGGGATTTTTTGAAGGAAAGGCAGGAGCAGGAAGAGCTTTGAGTGTAAAGGTTTGAATGAAGAAGGGCTAGGGTTCTTATAGGTTGCAGGAGACGGTTCAGAACCGGTAGTGGCCGACCAGCTACTGACAAGCATTTAATGCCTTGGTAACCCGAATTACGGGATGTTTCGTCGCTTACGTCATGATCGGGCTTGTCGCTGATGTCATTACCCATCGAGACGGAGCTCGAAAATTCATATCGTTTCTCATCACCTTCATTCAGAAACGAGGGGACTATCTGTATACGGTCAAAACAGGCTTGCCTTTCGTATGACTAATCGAGACTGGATCATGATAGGTCGAAGTTCAATATCGTGTTATATCGAGCCATGACGCGAAGTTAGATTCCCGAGTTCGTAACCCCGAGACCGATCAAGGTCGAGATCGGCTAAGATCGAGACCAAGCAAGATAGAGATAGGGTGAGACTAATGGAAGTTTACTTAGTCAAGTAACGGGAAGCCGAAATATCCGTAATCGAGCAAGGATCTCGGCGGAAATCCCGGTAAGAATCAAGATGAGGCCGATTAATTATCCAATCATGGGATTTCTTACTGTATTTAGAGTTGTATCAAGAGTAGGACTCCCCTACTATATAAAATAGGTCTGATCATTTGTAAAACACATTATATTCATGCAATACACTACCTTTCTCTTGAGCTTTCAATATTACTTTGTTCATATTTCAGTAGAATCTTTATTTGGTTTGAGGGTGACCTACCTCGAGGGCCAAAGCTATACGTCTCATTTGGTTTGCATTTATTTCTTTTTACAGTCAATTTCAATATCAATTTACATATTTTTTTCAGTTTCTGCCAAGTAAAATTACGTGTTCTTAAAATCACATATAAATTCAATTGATATCCGTGTATAGGTTAAACATTCTTATTAGGAATCTGTATTCGTGTCACGTCTAAACTATTCATAAGCTTAATTATCCTTAAACTTAGTTAACGCGGAAAACCTTGAAATTGCGAAATCGAAGGTTCACCTGGTCCCGGCCTATCTGGCTTAGCACATTAGTCAACGCAAAGGGAAGCCAGGGTCAAACAGGAGGAGCCTCCATACTTATCAATTCTGATCATGCGGTTTCTTCATCATCTTTTAACTCCGAAAATTTATCCTTCACATTAAATTATCGATCTTTTTTCTTCAGTTTGTACATGATTGCTATTTCGTGCTCATTCTGTTCTTCGATCCCCTTTTTACTTGATAGCAGTTAATTAAGGGCGTCAGTTTCAAATCTTATCGGTTAATTTGGTTCAATCAATTGTTCAATTTGAAAAAAAAAGAAAGGGAAAAATTAAGATCGATGGTGAAGGAGACGGAATATTATGACATTTTGGGTGTCAGCCCTACGGCCACCGAATCTGAGATCAAAAAAGCATACTACATTAAGGTAATACTCTGAATTACGTATTTATTTCATTTTCTAGTATCCATGTCATTTGCATTTACCTTTTTCATTTTTATTTTAATTTGTTAATACACTTTATGGATAGAATTTTAAGTGTAGGTTTGAACAATTTTTTCTATGTGCGCACTTGCTTGTCTAGTTCAAGTTGAAAGCGGATAATTAGGTATATATGGTTAAGGAATTATATTTGAGAGGTTTTGTGCTTGAAATTGAAGCTACCTTTAAAACCAGCAAAGAATGGTACAAGAAATAACATTTCTTGCCAGGGCTTTGGTCTAGTAGTAAGAGACTAAGAGTGCAACTTGTGATGTGTGGGCTTGACGCACATCACACGTTTGAACCCTACCACAGACAAAAGCCTGGTATTTAAGTGGAGAAGGGCAGAGGAAGATTGCATTATCCACCGAATTTCGAACGGTGCGCCACTTGTCCTCGTGGATTTCTCGATTATAAAAAAGTAAGATATCCTTATTAAGCAAGTACAAAGAATCTTGTTTGTTACTTATCAACACACACTCACACACAAGAATCCTGTCAGTGCTCCAAAGAAGGACAAGTAACATAGAGAGGTGGAGAGAATTAAGATGATCCTTATGGTTGGCATGGTGAGGTGATCAGGAGTCCATTATTTAATAAATAATGAAGCTTTATTAACAAAAAATGGATAAAGTCTAGGTATTATAGATAGAAGAGTTCCTATTACAAATTTTATCCACAAAAAAGGATGTAGGCCTTGGTTATAGATAGATAGAATGGAGCATGCAAGAAATAGAGCTTTGCAATTCCTTTAAGGATTGTGGTAAACTTTTGAGGACACCCAAGCCTCTATTTAAGATATGATACATTATACATGCGCTTTGAGTTAAAGACTAAGACTCCGAAAGCTTGAATAGCATTTCCATGTTGAACCTCATGTCATTGTACATCTAATTTTTTCTCGCCATGTATGATGCTATCACATTTGAGGGAATAAACTTGGTGAATGGTAAATTATGCTAACATCTCTTCTCTTACCATTTCTGATGTTAAAGTAACTGTTTGATTATCGGTGTAAGGTTGATCAAATGGATGGTGGTTTTAGTTCTTTCTTCCAGGTTTAGCCAGTTGGATATTTGGTAAAGAGGAGTAAACCGTCAGCTATATGTCGTACCGTATCGACTCATAAACAAAGGAGTAGACTGTTGGACCTTACAATATTTCCATAATATTTTGGGTATAATTTTTCAATGAGGAAGTCCTAGTGTTGCTTTCATATTTCGGAGACTTGGGGCCTTCACCTAGCTATGTATTTATGCTCTTTATTGCGGCTTCCAGTTAGTAACTTGAACAAGTTGATTATGATTTATCTACAAGCAATTATGGTGTAGTTTTTTGTTATTTCTTTAGGTTTTGTTCATTTTCTGAAGTCATAGCCTCAGGAATGAGCATATCACCCACAACTACAAAAAAAAAACAAGTGATGAAGATTAAAATTTATAGCTCATAGACTTGAAAGAGTTGGAACTAAATGGAGACAAGTTCGGAGAGTTGTAGACTCCTACTTCTAGTTTCCATTGCTTATGCCTGAATTTCCCTTTTACCCTATGATTTCATTCTCGACTCTGCTTTCATACAAGCTTTCCATGTAATGACTAATTTTCTTCTAACTTCCCTATGTGGTACAGGCACGGCAAGTTCATCCTGATAAAAATCCAAATGACCCTCAAGCTGCACAGAATTTTCAGGTGAGTCTTTAATATACTTTTTTTGGGTTGAGAATTCCTTGATGATATATTTTTAAGCAGCTAAATTTTTTCCAAATAGAAGATATTCCTTGTGCTCGTGCACGCTTAAGTTTTACAGAAGAATTACCACATATGAGTATTCAATAAATATCACTAATCAAGTAATGCATTGATTGTGGAACTCTCAAGTTTTACCCTCTATATGTGTTACTTTCACCTTTTTCCATGTGTAGTCATTTTTAATCTTGTCTAATCTTTTAAGACTACATATCCATATTAAAATTTGTATCTTTGTGGTACTAATTTGGCTATAGAGGCCAAACATTCACCCCTTGTAGTATTATTGGTCTTACAATAAAACGTTGCCTTTCACTTTGGTATGTTCCTTCTATCACATAACACTTTAGTAGCATTTCTCCATTTCAACCATTCTATTATATAGAAGGATTTTGTACACTTGAGGAATTGCTCTCTTTTCCCATATTTATTTTTGGTGCACCCACGAGGTTCCTGTAAGTATAGATTATCGCGTGTTGTTGGCAGAAAATCATATTTTTTGTGAGGTTTTCTACATTCTGGTATACGTCTTGTATGCGAGTATTTTTTGCCCATTACTAATGTAAGCGACCGGCAAAAGGTGTGTTGGTCGCTTACATTAAGGAGATTAAGCACGTGTATGATGGGGCTAAGACTCGGGTTAGGACATTGGGAGGCGACTCTGAGCATTTTCTGGTTGTTATGGGGTTGCACCATGGATCTACGCTCAACCCATTTTTTATTTGCCCAGGTGATGGACGCACTGGCACACCATATTCAAGGGAAGGTGCCATGGTGTATGTTATTCGTTGATGATATAGTTCTGATTGATGAGATGCGAGGCAGTGTTAACGAGAGGCTGGGGATTTCAAGTTAAGCAGGATTAAGACAGAATACCTGGAGTGCAAGTTCAGTGCCGAGTCGAGGGAAGCGGGCATGGACGCGAGGCTGGAATCACAAGTCATCCTCAAGAGAGGCAGTTTCAAGTACCTAGGGTCGGTTATCCAGGAGGATGGGGAGATCACCAATGATGTCGCACACCGTATACGGTGAGGTGGATGAAATGGAGTTTAGCATCTGGAGTCCTGTGTGACAAGAAAGTGCCATTGTTGCTCAAAGGTACGTTTTATAGAGCGGTAATTAGACCAGCCATGTTGTATGGGGCAGAGTGTTGGCAAGTTAGGTACTCAAATATCCAGAAGATGAAAGTAGCATGAATGGGGATGTTGAGGTGGATGTGCGGGCACACTAAGATGAATAAGATTAGGAATGAAGTTATCCGGGAGAAGGTGGGCATGACTCCTATGGATGACAAGATGGGGGAAGCAAGACTCAGATGGTTCGGGCACGTGCGGAGGAGAAGCCCAGATGCCCCGGTAATGAGGTGTGAGCCGTTGGCTTTGGCGGGTACGAGAAGAGGTAGAGGGCGGCCTAAGAAGTATTGGGGTAAGGTGATCAGGCAGGACATGGCGTGACTTTAGATTTTCGAAGACATGGCCCTTGATAGGAAGGTGTGGAGGTCGAGCATTAGTGTTGTAGGTTAGGAGGTAGTTGAGCATTTTTCTACTTCGTACAGGGTGTGAGGTTAGTCTTATAGGGTTTCGTCTTAGATTGCTAGTGGTTAATGTTGTGTTCACACTATTCTTCCGTTTTCTATAGTATCGGGCCTTATTTACTTGTTATTATTATTATTGCTTTTCATCTATTTTCTGGTTCTTATGTCTCTGATATTATTTCTATGGTTTCCGTTGATGGTACTGATGTATTTGTCTTTTTTCAACTTCTTGAGCTGAGGGTCTTTCGGAAACATCCTCTATACTCCCTCGGAGTAGGGGTAAGGTCAGCGTAGTCACTACCCTTCCCAGACCTCACTTGTGGGATTTCACTGGATTGTTGTTGTTGTTGTACTAAAAGGAATTTATACTTCATTAAAAGAATCACTTATTTTGATTCTATGTGTAATATTTTCATCTATCATTGCATTTAGCTCGAACATCGAACGTATATATATGAATTGTTTGTATCTAGGCAATAGGTACTACAATTTCATTTAATCGTACCTTGTCCTCACTCTCCATATGTAGGCTAAACTTGCATTGCATATATTCAACATTACTTGTACTCACCTAAAACTCTGCATAGTTCAACTTTGGTTGACACCCTCGCTAGTTTGGTTGATTAGCACAACATTGTCAGCAAATAGTATATGCGGTGAAACCTCAGCCTGTGTATTGTTAGTTAGCTTGTCCATAAGACCATAACTAGGTAAGCAAGTATAGATTCAATGTCGATCATTGGTGTAAACCCGTGGTTATGTTAAGCTCCTTTCTATCTCTTACCACATGTTCCTGCTAGTGACGGCTCTTTCATGCATATCATTTATATATTTAATATGGATTTTTTTATTCAACACTCACCAAAAGACTTTTCCCGGCACTTATATACGCTTTCTCACACAATATGTAGATCTTTCTGTCTCTTATAATAAAATTTCCATCGGTCTTCTTAGCAAGTATGTAGCCTTTGTTTTAGATCTAAAGGCATAAATCCAAACTGGTTATCTGTCACTCTTGAGATAGAAAATGATAGTTCACACAACTTTGGAGATCTCTTTTTTCCTTACATATTAGAATAATGTTCGCTTTCTCTGCTCGTTGAGCATCCTATCACTTCGTAGTATAATTTTAAATTATTTGCTAATTACTCTAACCTCCCCAAGACACTTCAAGACCTCTATAGGGATACCATCTAGACTACATGCTTTTCTAATTCTTATATTTTCATGGCATCGTTTACTTCTACCAGCCTAGTTCTGTGACTCTAGCTAAAGTTTTTGAACATTCTTGAATCCTGTATCAAAATAAATATGACCTACACTAATTGTAACTAAATAAATTTAAATGTTTCTATTCATTTTGTTTTTTTGCTGTATGAGTTGCGAAATGTAAAGCTATATGTTGCTTTACATTGTTTGCTTCCTCTTGTACAAGGTGGGTAATCCTAATGGTGCAACTGACATAAAAGGGCAGCCCAATGCACAAGGCATCCCGCATTCGCTAGGAAGAGTTGCACCCCAGTGGTGCAAGTCAAATTTTTATTTTTCTATCTTATCTATCATATATCATTTTATAACAATCTATCATATATCATTTTATATGGCTCATTTGCTTAGATCTCTAAATATGGCTTAGAGTTGGAAGTTACAATCAACCTTGATCTCAAATCAGTTGGGATGAATTTTCTATAATCATTCCACCCTATTTAGGTCCTTTTCATTCTAATACTAAATAATTTGCCTTTTAATGCAAATTAGGGTTCTCTAAATCTCACACTTAACCATACACAAATAACTAATTTAATTACAACTAGTTGGTATTCCCTATATGAATCTATTGCATCCATTGCATTTTGTTCTTAGGTAAGCCTGCATTGATTCGATGAGATTTATATGTCTTTTGAGACAATTTCCTTCTATGTGATTTGGTTTATCTTGTCCTTATTTATCACCTTCAATCATCATATTATCTTGAGGTCTACATAGGACATAGTCAAATTATTTAAGAAGACTTCTCATTTGTCCTCTATTTGTGTTACACCTTGCGCTGAAAGTTTATTGTCTTAAAATAAAATAAGAGAAGAAGTGAGTCATCCTCATTCCTCTTTTACATTATAGGGTAGTGTCTTGCTTGTGATGAGAAATATCGAGTTGGTTTGGAATCCAGTGGTTGCTGCCACACATGGTTAAAGAGTTGATGTTACCTGGATGATTAGAAGAGGGAAGAGAAGATGTTGGGCGTGGGAGGTTGCTCCATTAACACTTATGTGGACCAGTGTTATGAAGAGCGTGACACGAGGAAAAGCGACAACCCCCATTTTGCTTGAAGCGAGAAGCGAAGCGCTCGCTTTTTTGAAGTGAAGCGAAATTTTAAGAAAACAACTACATAACACATAAGAAAGGCAATAAGAACTAAGAATAAAGGATATAAAAATAAGAGGAAGGGCAGTATACCATTCTGTTAAAAACTGGGCAGCATTTCAAACGAAAAAAGAACTAGGCAGCATTTCAACGAAGAGGAGAAAAGTGTAGAAAACTTGATGATCTTGAAGTTGAAAAGTGTAGAAAACTTGTAACCCTAGTTGCCTCTTTCTCTCTGTTGCTGCTGGTCGTATGTTTTAATAAAAGAACACCTTTTTTAATTAAATAGGTTGGCAGGTGTTTAAAATAGAGAAGCGCTCGCTTCGCATCGCTTCTCGTTTTTTAGTGGGAAGCGCACCCTTTTGCCTACTTGCTGTTCTTTAGATAGCAGAAGCGGTCATAGGGTCGTCTCGCTTTAAGCGAGGAAGCGACCGTTTTTCACAACCCTGATGTGGACCATATAAAAAGAGAGAAATAGAAGTGCTTTTGAAGGAGTAGAGAATGATTTTGTACGCTTGAGAAATAACCTTTTATCCCTTATTACTTTTTGGTGCACCCATGAGTTCCCTGTATAGATGGTTGGGTGTTGTTTGTAGAAAATCATATCTTTTTGTTAGGTTTTTGTACTTTTTGGTATACTTCTTGTAGACGGGTGTTTCTTTTGCCTCCATTAATTAAGTTGAGAGAAAATTTGAAAACTGTTCGACAACCCAGTCACTTTTGTGCTTGTCAACTGGTCTAAGTCGAAACCTAGTTAGATGTTCTCATAATCTTTGTAATATATGTGTTTTATCTTTCAATTATAAAGTAGGTTTCAATTGTTTTCCACGACTTCTACGATCTAGAGTGCTTTTAGAACTTATTCCTAAGCTGTTACCTTCACACTGATGAAATTCTTGCTATCTCAAAAAAGTGCCGTTGTTTGTTCAAATCCCCTGATCTTTTGAAGAAAATTCAAGTCAGATATAACCTGCTGCTAAGAGAAATAAACTAGTGAGTTAATCTGGCAAGTAATCTTCTGTGGTTTCATGTGCTATTGCCTTCACCAATTCTTGTTTTCTCCTTGGTTGCAGGTGCTGGGAGAGGCTTATCAAGTACTGAGTGATCCAGCTCAACGACAGGCTTATGATGCACATGGAAAATCAGGAATTTCAACGTAATTTCTCGCTTCTGTAGTATTGATACCTGCACATTGTATTTCTCATAGTACAATTTATATTTGGGACCAGCCAATTGATTTTCTCATATATGACTTAGGGATATGCTCTTATGTCGATTGTTTCAGTCAGTATTCACCTGCTAATTCAAACTTATGTGCTTTGAATTGTTTGCAGAGACGCAATCATTGATCCTGCAGCAATTTTTGCTATGCTTTTTGGAAGTGAACTTTTTGAGGAGTACATAGGTCAGCTTGCTATGGCATCAATGGCTTCATTGGATATTTTCACAGAAGGTGAAGATTTTGATGCTAAAAAGTTGCAAGAGAAAATGAGGGTATAGTTCATTTTCATTTAGCTTTTATGAATTCTAATATTGTTGCTTATGAAAATTGAATTCTTACATTTTTATTGACTTCATGTATATATTGGGTAAAGCTTGCAAAAAGATAAAGAACTGAGAAGGAGCTCGAGAAATGGTTATAGTGGCACTTATATGTATATGCTTGTATAAAAGAAATAGCATTTATGTTCATGATCTTAACTGCTGACTTGTTAAACCTAGAATCCCACACGGTGTCTCACTCTTTTACTTTTAAGGCAAACGCTTTTTCCGTGAAAGAAGAGAGAGAGGCCCTATGATATAATAAGCGTGAATTAAGGGAAAGGATCCAAAAGATTTGGACACATCTTCATACGGCCTTAAATAGTATCAATTGAACTGATGATACATTAACTAAAATAGGGGAACCGGAAGAAAAAACAAGATCTTTCTTTTAGAGAATATTTTGGCTGACAAGTAGAGAAGGAATGTCATGGGACATAGTGGAAGTCTGTCGAGTGATATATTGGATCTGGTTTTTCATTGTCCGAACTAACAAATTGTTCAGGCAGCTTCTCTGTTGCTTTATTTTGTAGTTCAATTTACTGGTTGAAATTCTCATAACAAGAACTTTCTAATTATCTTATGCCTTGTAAGCTATATTCTATAAAAACCTGCGATCATTTTGTTGTTAATGGGTGTAAGGCGCCTTCAAGACAGCAGTTTTCTTTTCTTTACTATTCGGATGATGTATTTACCAATCCTGCTCTACTATTTATCGAGAAGTTAATCAATAATATCACATTGCATGATATGTCAAAATAATTGTATGTTTACGTCACAACACTCTGTTAGAGTGCATTGCATCTTTACATCACACTGAGTTGGATCTCATATTTTTCGACGAAAAAGATACTAATATGCATCAGATGTCCTACCAACTCTTGGCTGGAGTTTACTGTATGCCGTAGAAGCTGTATCAGTTTATGTATTTACCATTGCTATGGCTAAGCAATTTACTTCTTTCCTTCTTAATCTAACACAGGTTGTTCAGAGGGAGAGGGAAGAAAAGCTTGCTGAAACTTTGAAAGACCGGCTTAATCTGTATGTACAGGGAAATAAAGAGGACTTTGTTTGTCATGCAGAAGTGGAGGTGTCGAAGCTTTCAAATGCAGGTTATATTCTCATACCTACTAATTATTCCTTCAACCCTTTTTCGTAATGAAGTGCTTTTCTGACGTTGCCAAATGTTGATACATAAGGGGCTAGGTATAAGCAATATGCATATACAGCTGTATCATGGGCTACAAGTTTAATAGTGTTGGTACACTTGCATTGTCTGGTGTCTTGTTATTGTTTAGAAATTTGTATGTCAGTAAAAAAACATAGATAACCTTAGGGGTTTTTTGGTTCATATGCATGTATGTGAGGATTATAATACAAAAATTGTTCATGGTATTGGTATGAGTAATGATATAGAAATTCTTATAGGGTAAATAATAATGCTGGGATTGTTATATAGTGAATAATAATAAGGGGATGTTATGTAGGGGATTACCTACTTTAAAAGCATTTTGTTTTTAAATATTTTTATCCACGTATTGTTAATGCGCATATTCTTATTCTATACTTATCTCACTTAAAATAATGTATAGATTCCTGCACAAAGTTATGCGAGTAATACGCATAATACCACCAACCAAATGTCGTATTAGTTATGTCGAGACTGTTTTCTTTTATGCAGCCAACAAGATATTGTTGTAGTTATGGGATGATTATCTTTTCTTATGCGGTTACCAAAATGTTGTATGATTTTATGCGAAACATTATATCGGGATGCAGCCAATGAAAAGACTGCTTAGAATTGAACCTTATATTGTCTGAAATGACAAATTATTAAGTATTGGAATGAAACAGATCCAAGTGGAGTAGATGTATATTAATGATTCATAATCTCATGTAGCTGACTCCAGTTCATTTGGAATTGACATGTAATAGCTGATGTTGTATAAGTACCAATTGAAGCTGTCTGGTCTTATTCTACAGCTTATGTTCCCTCTTGCTCTGCAATCTCCTTTCCCCGCATGCCCTCTCAACTCTTTTGCTTTGACTTTCTTGATATTTTTGTTGGTGACTTTTGATTGACATTGCTATTGCTATAGAATCTTTTCTCATCAACTCAATGTTTGGTAACAGCTTATGGTGTTGATATGTTAAATACAATTGGATACATATATGCAAGGCAGGCAGCTAAAGAGCTTGGAAAGAAGGCATTATACTTGGGTGTTCCTTTTATTGCTGAATGGTTCAGAAACAAAGGCCATTTTATCAAATCCCAAGTAACTGCTGCAACAGGTTTGTAGTGCTGGCTTTAAGCGAAAGAATACTTCCTTACGGTGTTTACCTCTTCATTGGGTTTTGTGATTTAATTACTCCAGAATTAGTTTTTAACCAATTTTTGTTTCTATTGATATGTCATATAACCTGTTAGTTTAATAGTTAAATAGTAGTAAATAATATTAATCCTATATGTATTAGGAGTAGGGCATGTATTATCTATATATAGGGCTTATTGTATCATTGTATTAATGAGTGAATAATATATTATTTTCTCCCGTGCTTTCTCACATGGTATCAGAGCAATCGTGAGAGATTTATCGCGGTGCATCAATTCCAGCGACTCCGGAAAGAGAAATCAATCAACCGGAAGTCTTTTTCCGGCAAACACAGGTCTGCCGCAGTAAAAAGCCACTTTATAATCAGTGTTGTGCAAAAACCAACACCACCACTAAGTAGATCGGCCTCCGGCGACCAACCCTAGAAAAAATCTCCGTCGGAAAATCCTTCACGCGCTCCCACGGGTCACAGCATACATTTTTCCGGCGAGCGCGTGAAGCCCATGCGCCGGCGCGTGCGAGCTTCTCCGGCCATTTTTTGGCCAAGCTTCTTGAGGACAGCCTACTCGCACATCAAATCCGAGTCCATTGGTACTATTTCCGACAGATTCCGACGACTTTGAAATTTTCCGGCAAGCTACAGTGCTTTCCGGCGTGAACAGTGTTTTCCCTCTGTTGTAAACAGTGTTTTCCCAGATTTATCTTCAGTTTTCATTCACCATACAACTTAACTCAAGAATTTGAGCAATTGATTGTAGCAACATGGGATCTAATACTTTGATGGTCTCTTTACCGGATTATATTGAGTTCCTTCAGTACAAAGCACGTAAACAGACATCTTCAGGATTAGCCTCCGTTGTTCCAACAGATATTAGTATGACTTGTGTCTCCGAATCTTCAACTTCCGAGTCTTGGGTCATTGATTCAGGTGCATATGATCATATTTCTGGTACACTAGTATTTCATATTCTCAATCTCTTCCAACAGTCACAATGGCCAATGGGTCTCAAGCCATGGCAACTGCAATAGGTCAAGCAAGTCCACTTCCTTCCTTACCTTTAGACTCAGTTCTTTATGTTCCTGGTAGTCCTTTTAATCTCATAGCCGTTAGTAGCTTAGCCAAATCACTTAAGTCTGCTGTTTTATTTCTTGATGACCTTGTTTTTATACAGGAACGCAGTACAGGGCGGATTATTGGTACTGGACGTGAATCAGATGGACTTTATTACCTTATTCTTGAAAAATCACATGGTCTCGCATCTTGTCTTCCTTCAATAACTTGTCCCGTTACTAATTCACCAGATTTATTATATAAACGGTTGGGACATCCCAGTTTGTCAAAACTTCAGAAAATGGTACCTGGCTTATCTCACTTGTCCACTCTAGAGTGTGAGTCATATCAGTTCGGTAAGCATACCCGCTCCCATTTCCCGCGGCGTCTTGATAATCGAGCAGAGTCACCTTTTTCTTTGGTCCATTCAGATGTTTGGGGTCCTAGTCAGGTAGAACGGGTCAGTTCTACCTGGGGATTCCGCTACTTTGTCAGTTTCATTGATGATTATTCCAGGTGCACTTGAATATTTTTGATGAAAAATCGATCTGAGTTGTTCTCTATTTTCTAGACCTTCCACGCTGAAATTCAAAATCAATTTGGGATTTCTATCCGCACGTTTCGTAGTGATAATGCCCTAGAGTATTTGTCTTTCCCATTTCAACAGTTTATGAACTCCCATGGGATTATTCATCAAACATCTTGTCCGTACACATCCTAACAAAATGGGGTAGCTGAAAGAAAGAATAGACATCTTATTGAAACTGCTCGTACCCTACTCATACAATCTCATGTTCCGCTGCGTTTTTGGAGGGATGCAGTTCTTACATCTTATTATCTTATTAATCATATGTCATCTTCAGCTATCCAGAATCAAGTTCCATTCTCTGTCTTGTTTCCCCACTTACCTTTGTTCTCTCTTCCACCCCGTGTCTTTGGGAGTACATGTTTTGTTCATGACCTTACTCCAGGAAAAGATAAGTTAGCTCCTCGTGCTCTTAAATGCATATTTGTGGGTTACTTGAGAACGCAAAAGGGATATCGATGTTACTCTCCTGACCTTCAGTGATTTCTTATGTCTGCTGATGTTACTTTCTTTGAAACCCAATCATACTTCACGGGTCCAATTAATCAGTTAGATATTTTTGAGGTGCTACCAGTTCCTTCCGTTGGATATTCACACTATCTCCCATTCATCTTCCTCCATAGCTCCACCACCTACAGTTCCAGTTGCAGCTCCACCACCTATAGCTCTAGTGCCACCACCTAGTCCAGTTCCACCAACTATAACTCCAGTGCCACCACCTAGTCCAGTTCAACCTTCTACAACTCCACCACTCCTGACTTATCATCGTCGTCCGCATCCAGCATCAGGCCGCCTGATTCACGTCCTGCACCTGACCCTGCTAATACTGCAGACTTGTCTCCTCTTGATCAACCGATTGCACTACGAAAAGGTATGCGGTCCACACTTAATCCTAATCCCCATTATGTCGGTTTAAGTTACCATCGTCTGTCATCATCCCATTGTGCATTTGTGTCATCTTTGTCCTCTGTTTCCATCCCTAAGTCTACAGGTGAAGCACTGTCTCTTCCTGGATGGCGACAGGCTATGATTGACGAGATGTCTGTTTTACATACGAGTGGTACTTGGAAGCTTGTTCCTCTTCCTTCGGGTAAGTCGACTGTTGGTTGTCGTTGGGTGTATGCCGTCAAAGTTGGTCCAGATGGCCAGGTTGATCGACTTAAGGCTCGTCTTGTTGCCAAAGGATATGCTCATATATTTGGACTCGATTACAGTGATACTTTCTCTCCCGTGGGTAAAATAGCATCAGTCCGCCTTTTTCTATCCATGGCTGCTGTTTGCCATTGGCCTCTCTATCAGTTGGACATTAAGAATGTTTTTCTTCACGGTGATCTTGAGGATGAGGTTTATATGGAGCAACCACCTGGTTTTGTTGCTCAGGGAGAGTCTAATGGCCCTTGTATGTCGGTTGCGCCGGTCCCTTTATGGTCTAAAGCAGTCTCCTCGAGCCTGGTTTGGTAAGTTCAATATAGTTATTCAGGAGTTTGGCATGACTCGTAGTGAAGCTGATCACTCTGTATTTTATCGACATTCTGCTTCAAATCTCTGTATTTATCTGGTCGTTTATATTGACGATATTGATATTACCGGCAATGATCAGGATGGTATTAGTAAGTTGAAGCAACATCTCTTTCAGCACTTTCAGACTAAGGATCTGGGCAAATTAAAGTATTTTATGGGTATTGAAGTCGCTCAGTCTAGCTCAGGTATTGTGATCTCACAACAGAAGTATGCCTTAGATATCCTTGAGGAGACAGGAATGACAGGTTGTAGACCTGTTGACACTCTGATGGATCCGAATTCTAAACTTCTGCCAGGACAGGGAGAGCCTCTTAGCGATCCTGCAAGATATAGGCGGTTGATTGGTAAATTAAATTACCTCACAGTGACTAGACCTGACATTTCCTTTCCTGTGAGTGTTATGAGTCAGTTTATGGATTCTCCCTGTGATAGTCATTGGGATGCAGTTGTCCGCATTCCTCGGTATATAAATCAGCTCCAGGCAAAGGCTTATTGTTTGAGGATCGAGGCCATGAGCAGATTGTTGGATACTCAGATGCTGATTGGGCAGGATCACCTTCTGATAGACGTTCTACGTCTGGATATTGTGTCTTAGTAGGAGGAAATTTGGTGTCTTGGAAGAGCAAGAAACAGAATGTGGTTGCTCGGTCTAGTGCAGAAGCAAAATATCGAGCAATGGCTATGGCGACATGTGAGCTAATTTGGATCAAACAGTTGCTCAAGGAGTTGAAATTTGGTGAGATTAGTCAGATGGGACTTGTGTGTGATAGTCAAGCTGCTCTTCATATTGCGTCAAATCCAGTGTTCCACGAGAGAACTAAACTCATTGAGATTGACTGTCACTTTGTTAGAGAAAAGATACTCTCGGGAGATATTGCTACAAAATTTGTGAAGTCGAATGATCAGCTTGCTGATATTTCACCAAGTCCCTCACTGGTCCTCGTATTAGTTATATATATGTAGCAAGCTCGGTACATTTGATTTATATGCACCAGCTTGAGGGGGAGTGTTAGTTTAATAGTTAAATAGTAGTAAATAACATTAATCCTATATGTATTAGGAGTAGGACATGTATTATCTATATATAGGGCTCATTGTATTAATGGGTGAATAATATATTATTTTCTCCCGTGCTTTCTCACATAACCTAATGATTTAGGTTCGACAATAGGATAGTATAGACAAATTAGGAGAGTATTAAGCTGAGGAATTAAATGAAGTAAAAATGAGAGTTCAAAATAGTTTTAAACTTTTTCTCAGTTTTCAGCTTGTACAAATGTCACAAACCAGAAATGAGGTCTGCACATAGAAGCTGTGGGAAAGACCAATTGAAATTGGAGATACTTTCTGATCATTGTTCCTCTTTGTCTTTGTTCTGGATTGTGAGGTCTATTTTTGGTACAAACATGCTATGAAGGTGGTTATCTTTAACTTGTTTTGACTTCCATTTTTTCTATCGTTGGAAAAATCTTATTCCTTTCTCTTGCACGTTTCTGATTGATTTCTTGGGTGATATGCAATTTTAAATACACGAGAAAGATGATACGTTGATTTAACTAGTTCTACCTCATCAATGCTTTCCAAAACTTACTTTTTAATCCATTCACTTATTAAAAAAGAATTGCAAAGTTTGAAATAAGCTTTTGGGTCTTTATTGCATCACTTCTATTATAATGTGTCCTCAATTATAGCTGATGTAATTGTGATTAACTCGCATTCGTCTAGCCAGCCAACGTGTGTAGAGTGGTACTTGACCGTGATATTTATGGTAATGTTCTTCTGAAATAAAATAAATTCATTGCTTCCTAGGTGCAATTGCTTTGATTCAGCTACAAGAGGACATGAAAAGGCAGCTCAGTGCAGAAGGAAATTACACTGAGGAAGAACTTGAAGTGTATATGCAATCCCACAAGAAGTTAATGATTGATTCTCTCTGGAAGCTCAATGTAGCTGATATTGAAGCCACCCTTTCTCGTGTTTGTCAAATGGTTGTTCACACTTTTCATGTTCTGTTTGTGGCTTATCTTATATTGTTGTATTTCGTTAATTTAGTATTCATTGCTTTATTTAGGTTCTACAAGACAACAATGTGAAGAAAGAAGAGCTTCGTGCTCGCGCAAAGGGGTTGAAAACTCTTGGCAAAATTTTTCAGGTACTACTGCACCAATATTTTTAATATGTAGTGTGATCCTTTCATTTAGTTAACCTATTAGTTCTGAAGAATGAACTACATATGTTCAGAAGGTTAAGAATTGCAATGAAACCGAAACTACGGTAAACGGTCAAGTACACAAGTTGGACGGAAACGATCCGAGTTGCGACTCTCATTCTTCAACTGCATCAGTACAATCATCAAATAAAGAGGAGGTGCCTTCTACTGTATTTGCGTCACAGGTACTGCTCTTGATTGTGTTCCATTTTCCTTAATGTACAGCTATCTTGCACAGGTTTGTTTCCTTTACTGGCCTTCTTTTTCTTTTGGTCAATCGCCTTTTTGATCCTCATATTGTAAGACTTAGTTTCCCTTATCCTTTTGAAGGAGTTTGTGGAACAGTTTTAAGATTAAAAAACTCCGGCTTCATCTGTGCATTCACTTGATGAGAATTTCATTAGTGGAATATATTGCCTTCCTTTGTTAAATTTAATTTTCTTCTTCTTTTGGTGTTCCGAAGTGGAATATATTGCATTGTACTTGTCAAGAAAAAAGGTAGATATTCCATTGTAATGAGTCTATAGAATATTCTGAGATTCATCTAAAAATGAAGCAAAGATCATGTCACTGTCTTTTGCATTTGTCTCAACTATTGGAGTAGTTTATTTATTCACATTCAATTTTATACATAACTTCAGAGCCCATATGTGGAGGCTCCGCAGTTTGCCGGTGGTCAATTCAGCTATAACTTCCCCATGCCGACTGCACCACCAGGTGCACAGAGACATGCATAGATAAGGAGTTGGTGAAGAATTTATGTAGCTTGTGAATGGTAGTGCTTGTTGTTGTATGGCTTATTCTTAGGGAAGAGAGGGAGTTTGAGCTTCTTATGTATCCAGTGTGTACACATACTTAAGGCATTGATTCCGAACTTGTGGAACGGATTGGTGAGCAGAGAAAAGTGCTTCTGGACATGTTGCTTTCATGAAGGACTGCTTTTGTAATTAATTTGTTCGAGTGTAATTTGTGTGGCCTGTAAATGCGAAATATTATATTGCATTGGTCTATTCATCATGTTCTATAACCAATGAAAAGTTTGTTATTGTGCCAACGCCCTAGTTGGTGTATTTTTGTACCCCAAGACTTGCGAGTACTTCCTAATGGAACGCGTTATGAACAGTAAACAAGAAATTCTTTATTCAAGAATGTGTTATACGTTTTTAAGTTGAGCAAGTAATAGATGCAAGAAAGAAAGTTTGTCACTTTGGCGCAGTGCGCAAGATCTCGACCTATATCAGTGTTCAATTTAGAAATAGCCAATTCGAATTTCAAAGCAATAGCCAATTGAAGATTCTTGTATTACACTTAATTGGCGTCTTTTTGTATTCGGATCTTATATAATACTTAAAAGTATCAATAAGGAATTATGAGAACTAGCTAGTATGATTTATGAATATGAATCATGAACAATCATAGAGAAAATATGACATACGTGACCTTTTTGACTAAGCAAAGCATACAGAGAAAAAAGCGTTTTAGTTCTGTGCAAAAGGCCACTCATTATTCAATTTTGGTCGTATACTACACGAAGTTATTCAATTTTGTCCTATTCATCACCTTTGAGTTAGCAAAAACTGTCTTGTATTTGTCCCTGGCCTTGATGAAGTTCTACCGTGAAATGAATGAGTTTTACATGTCCAAATTATTCGATAAAGTCTAAATTTTCACCTAAATTTTTACTATAGTTTAAACTTATCTCAGATGGGAGCTCCGTAAAAGTCGAGGAATAAAGAAGACTTTTTCCTAACTGCAGAGACAATAATTAAAGTCAAACGCAAAAATTGTTCAATTTTGAATGGTACATAGGTAAATTTGACCCTTTTTCCAAGTAGGAATGATGAATGCCCGTTACATATTATCTCCAATTGCTCCAGTAGATATGTTACACCTTTTCAAAACCAAATGTCATATAGTTTACTTAAATAACATGTTCAACCATCTCTAAAATGTATCTTGTCACCCTTAAATAGTTGGTCCTCAAAATTTTGGTTGCTGATTTTCGTTAAATTGTAGAAGGTATTTGATGTTAGGCTAAAAATTTATATTTTTGCAAGTAATTTGCCTTGCATTATACCTCAATCTTGTTAACTTTGATGTAAATATTTGTGACTCGAGCTTGATAATGATGTTTATGTGTAGGAGTCAATTTGATGTGATTTGGCAAGCTTGCACACAAAATGAAGTTAAAACAGAAGAATTTGGAGGCAGTATAATTTTGTTGCTCAGGTTGGCGCCAGACACCAACCAAAACGCCAATGGCAGAATAGCACAGGAGTGGAAAAATTTTTGGTGTCCAGGTTGGCGCTTAGGCGCCAAGCGAGACGACTAAGGGCGGATTTCGTCCTAATAGACTAGGTATTGGTAGTTTCGGCCCTACACGCCCCAACATGTGTAAAAGGGGTTCTAAACCTATTTCTTACGGGGGAGACAATATTGGAGAGACAAAAGGCTACAAAAACACTTGGAAACAACGAATCACAAGAGTTTTCTCTTCCGTTCTTCTTTACTTTGTATTTTAATGCTTTTAATTATTATCATGATTGTTAGTATGATTATGAGTAGCTAAACATTCTCACCTAGGGTTTGATGGAACCTCTAGGAGGATGACTTTTAATTACGTTTAATATAATTTAGCCTTTGGATTTCTCTACTTGTTCAACTACGTGTTTATCATTGTTGATTGAATGACCATCAATTGACTGTGCCTATTTAATGTGTATTGCTTGAAAGAGAGTACATATTTTGGTGGTTGTTGAACAACATCACTACTAACATATGTGAGAGATCAATACGAAGGATTTAAAGGCGGGAATAGAGATAACGAAACCTTGATGCGATCATAGTGAGCGGTGAATTACCGCTGGTTAGTGTAGTTCGAGAGAATACATCTAGTAAATTGTGGTAGTTGCTCGAAAGAGAGCTACGATACCCAAATCACTCACGATCGGTAGAGAATACTTAGGTGAAGTTATAGAAGATGTAGAAGGAAGGATTCTGACAATTGGGGAAATCATAACTCTAGACTTCCTTAATCTTTTCTCCAACCCTTAGTATCCCTATTTATTAATTCATTGTTTTAATTAGTTAGAAAACAAAATTTTAATATTTATAACTTAGAAATTGTTCGAGCTTGTCTTCTTAGTATTAGTAAACAATTATATCTAAATCTTAGTTTTCTATGGGATGTGACTCCAGACTTGTAACCGGATTATATTTACAACGACCACTAAACCTCTTAGGAGACGTAGTTGGGATACGAGCTAACTTTGACCTTTTATGTGGACCAAAAGTGTACTAGTTTTGCGAACATGAAGGACTATTCATGTTCACATTTATATACTGGAGACCAAAATGAAATCTATTGCTTCCAATTCACCTTATGTGACAGTATTTTCACATTTTACATTTAAAAATAATTTAGTTCTAAATTATTTAATTTTTAAAGGTGAGGGGGAATTTGATTTTCACTCAGGTATATTTTGTAGCCACACAAATATTAAGGTATATTTAAGATCGTAAATATCAATAGTTTTTTTTTGTATTATTAAAATTTTATATTAAATTAAATTATGTCATACAAATTAAAATGAAATATTATTATACTTAAAAGTACAACTTGGGTTTTTTTCTGTTAATTTTTCTCAAGGGAAAAGAAAAGGGCTTTTTTTACTTTTAGGCCGCGGCAGAAGCTATTTACATTTGATAGCTGAAAAGTGTATAACATATATACATACATATACACACACACACACACATATATATACATACACACACATAAACTTCATCGACTATTATTTTGGTATGCCGCTATTGTATACGTCAAAATAGGGCTCGCCCGATTTTGTATGGTTAATCGAGACCAGGATGGCAGGACAAAGTTCGGTCCCATGTTATATCACATCGTAACATGAAGATACATTACCAAGCTCGTAATTCGAGGACCAATTGAGATTGAGACCAGTCGAGATCGAACGGATCGAGTGAGACCGAAGAAAGCCTGCTAAGTCGAATAACGGAAAGCGAGATATCTGTGATCGGGCAAGGATTGTGGCGAAAATTACAGCACGTATCAGATCAAGACCGGTTATTTAGCCAATCATGGGATTTCCTTCTGTATTTCGAATTGTACCATAAGTAGAATTTTTTTACTATATAAAGGGGGTTCCAATCATTTTGTAATCATCATATTCACGCATAACAAAGCAATAGATAACGTTTTCTCTCTTAAGAATTCTTACTCTGTTGTTCAATTCATACTTCTCAATAACAGACTTAGTTGGTCCGATGGCGATCTAGATCGAGGGCCAAAGTTGCGTATTACATTGGTCTGCTTTATTTTACAGTTAATTTCTAATATCAGTTTCATATTTCTCAGTTTTTTCCCCAAGTGAAATCATGTATCCTTAAAATCACTTATAAATTTAATTGTTATCCGACTTTAAGGATAAACAGTTTGGCGCCCACTGTGAGGCTAAGGATAATAGTGATTGCCTGGTACTAATTTTCATAACACACACTGCTTTACACTTGTTCTTGCAAGCATTTTTGATTCCAGGATCAACATGTCGAACTCTCAAGCAGTACCCACACACGCCGACAATGGCCTTGGTTTTCATGGAGAAAATGACAACATAGCTACCCCAGGGAATGAAGTGCCTCAAGTTGACCTCAAGGGAGTACCAATTGCAGACCCCATCGACGTTAGTTCCCATGTTGCCCTGAATGCAAATTTGGGCGTTGACCCCGAAAATAGCGTCCGCAGAGATGTTCGATCAGCCGATCAGAACACAAAGGGAGGCGAAGAAGTAAGAATCAGCCTCCGAATAATATTCAAAATGTTATAGGCTCAACAAGCCGCAATAGCGCAACTCCAAAATCAGAACCATGGACCGAGTAGGGTCAAACCCGAGCCATCACAGGAAGTTTCTCACAGGGCCGAACCAATGCCGGGGATGTCAAATGTGAATGAATCGGGGCCGAGTCCGCTATTGTGAAAATGCTCGAGGAGCTGAAAAAGCGAATTGAATCGGGGGAGAAGAAGATTGAATCAAATGACAAAAAAAATGGAAACATATAACTCTCGAGTTGATCAAATTCTGGGGCACCACCGATTTTGAAGGGTTTGGATTCAAAGAAGTTTGTGCAAAAGACATTCCCCCAGAGCACGGCTCCTAAGACCATTCCAAAGAAGTTTTGCATGCCAGAAATTCCCAAGTGTAATGGAACTACCGACCCCAACGAGCATGTCACTTCTTACACATGCGCAATAAAGGGGAACGATTTAGAGGACAATGAGATTGAGTCTGTAATGCTGAAGAAATTCGGAGAAACATTATCAAAGGGGGTGATGATATAGTACCATAATTTGCCGCCTTACTCCATTGATTCTTTTGCCATGCTCGCAGATTCCTTCGTCAAGGAACACGCCGGAGCCATAAAGGTCGAGACCAGGAAGTCGGATCTTTTCAAAGTCAAGGAAGAAGATAATGAGATGCTCAGAGAGTTCGTATCTCGATTCCAAACGGAAAATCTACCCCTGGTCGCAGATGATTGGGTCGTTCAGGCTTTCACTCAAGGCCTAAATGTACGAAGTTTGGTAGCCTCACAACCGTTAAAGCAGAACTTGATCGAATATCCAGTTGTAACCTGGGCCGATGTGCATAATCGGTACCAGTCAAAAATCAGGGTCGAGGATGACCAGCTAGGGGCTCCTTACCGGGTCCGTTTATCCAAATAGGCCCATCGGCAGAGTTCAAAGGGATATTGACTGGGAACCATGATCGAATAGAGATCGACATCAGCCATACGGTGGAGATCGGAGAAATAACGGGCCTGAACGCAACCCTATTCGAAGTGATAGAAGAAATGATCGAGGACAGAGCTCCCGAGGGCTTATGTAAGAGTGGTTTCGACAGGAATGTCGAACCCAAAACACCTCGACTATCGGAATACAACTTCAACGTTAATGCACCAGCTATTGTATCAGCCATTGGACGCATCAAAGACACCGGGTGGCCTCGACCTATTCAGACTGATCCGACCCATAGAAATCCTAATCAAATGTGCAAGTATCATGGCACCCATGGCCATAGAACAGAAGATTGCAGATAGTTGAGGGAGGAGGTAGCCCGTTTATTTAACGAGCTACCTTCGAGAATTCTTAATTGATCGAGCTAAGAACCACTTCAGAAACAGGGATGCAAACATGAAGAATGAACAAGAGGAGCCACGACACTTAATTCACATGATTGTTGGTGACGTCGACATCCACAAGGACCCATATTCAAGCGCACCAAGGTGTCGATCACGAGGGAAAACTGAACTCGGGACTATGTACCGGAAGGGACTTTGTCTTTCAATGACGAGGATGCAGAGGGGATCTCACAACCCCACAATGACACACTGGTAATGTTTGTTCTTATGAATAAAATTCAAGTTAAACGTGTTTTGATTGATCCATGTAGCTCGGCCAACATCATTCGATCGAGGGTCGTAGAACAGCTCGGCCTACAGGATTAAATTATGCCCGCAACCCGAGTTCTTAACGGCTTCAACATGGAAAGCGAAGTCACCAAAGGTGAAATTAATTTGCCACTGAACGTGGCTCGGACCATCCAAGAAATAAATTTCCATGTGATATAGGGTGACATGAGATATAACGCCCTGCTCAGAAGGCCTTGGATCCATAACATGAGGGCAGTACCCTTGACCCTTCACAAGTTCTGAAGTTCCTGACACTAGAGGGAGAAAACGGTGTACAGGGAGCAACCTGCCGCCAAGGAGATGTTTACAGTCGATGAAGTGATACCAATATCGGCACTCTCATAAGCAAATGGATCGGATTCGAAGTGAAAACAGTATTCCAAATAGCAACCACAGATATCAACCTCGACCCAATCGGAGAAGCAGACGACCGACGAGGACGATGACGATGACGATGACGATAACGATGACTATTGGATCCCTCGATCCTTCATAATTCCCGATGACTCTGACGCCACCAAGTCGACGGTCGAAAAGCTGGAACAAGTCATACTGATGGAGTATCTGCCCAAACAAAAGGTATACCTGGGCACGGGGTTAACCCCCAAGCTCAGGAAAAAACTTATTCAATTCTGTTTAGATAACATGGATTGTTTTGCTTGGTCTCGTTATGACAGAGATCCCACCGGAAATCACTACCCATAGATTAAGCCTGGACCCGAAGTTCCATCCGGTGAAGCAAAAAAAAGGCCCCAGTTCGAGGTTAAGCATGCATTCATCAAGGACGAGGTAACCAAATTTCTAAAAACAGGATCCACTCGGGAAGTAAAATATCCCGAATGGTTAGCAAATGTAGTGGTAGTCCCTAAGAAGGAAAATAAACTTAGAATGTGCGTAGATTATAAAGACTTGAACAAATCATGCCCTACATATTCCTTTCCTTTTCCTAATATCGATCATATGATCGATGCCACGGCCGGCCACGATATTCTCAGTTTTCTCGATGCCTACTCTGGGTACAATCAAATACAGATGAACTCGGAAGATCAGGAAAAGACCTCGTTTATCACTAAGTATGGCACCTACTGTTATAATGTAATATCGTTCGGACTAAAAAATGCTAGTGCAACTTATCGACGCCTAGTAGATCGAATGTTCGAAGAACAAATAGGAAAATCAATGGAAGTTTATATTGATAACATGTTAGTTAAGTCTCTGCGAGCAGTGGACCATTTAAAGCATTTGTAGGAGACTTTTGATATACTGAGAAAGTACAATATGAAGCTCAACCTATAAAAGTGTGTGTTCAGGGTTGGCTCGAGCAAGTTTCTTGGCTTCATGGTGTCCAATCGGGGGATCGAGATCAACCCCGATAAAATCAAAGCTATCGAGGATATTACGGTCGTAGATAATGTAAAGGTTGTACAGAGGCTAACAGGACGCATAGCCGCCCTAGTGCGATTCATTTCGAGATCCTCAGATAGGAGCCACCGATTCCTCTTATTTCTTATGAAGAAGAGTAACTTTACATGGACTCTGGAATGCCAACAGGCCTTGGAGGAACTAAAGAGATACTTGTTGAGCCCGCCGCTGCTTCACACCCCGAAAGTGGACGAGCAACTTTACTTGTACTTGGCAGTCTCAGAAATAACGATAAGTGGAGTCCTAGTCCGAGAAGAATAAGGTACTTAATTCCCTGTCTATTATGTTGGTTAGACCTTAGGTGAGGCCGAACCAGATATCCACATTTAGAAAAATTAGCGCTTGCTTTAATAAGCGCCTCTAGGAAACTAAAGCCATATTGTCAATGTGATCCGATATGTGTTGTAACAACTTATCCACTTCGAATTTGCACAAACCGAGATTTGGAGTCGATTGGACAAATGGGCCGCAGAAATCAGTGGGTACGATATTGAATATCGACCCCGAACCGCCATCAAGTCTCAAATCTTGGCGTACTTCGTGGCCGACTTCACGCTGGACCTTGTACTCGAGGTTGAAAGAGAAATGTTAATAAAATCATGTACATCCTCGGGAGTTGATCACGCCCAACTCTAGTCCTAAAAAGGATAAGCGGTCGCTGCAAATATAACCCGGTCTAAAAGTCCAGAGTCGAATCCCACAGAGAACTAAGGTTTCGCTATAACTGTTCAATATCGCAAAGAAGACAAGCTCGACTAAATTTTTAAGTTATAAAGATTAAGATTTTTATATCTAACTAAGAAACTAAAGTAGTAAATTAACAACTAAAGATACTAAGGGTTGGAGATTAAATTTAGGAGGTCTAAAATTATGATTTCCCCAATTGTCGGAATCCTTCCCGCTATATTTTCTACAATTTCGCCTATGTATTCACTACTGGGTGTGAGCTTTAGGTGCCGTAATTCTCTCTCGAGCAACTACAATAATTTACTAGAAATATTCTCTCGAACTATGCTAGTTGGCTTTATCTAACCGCTCATTATGACCACGTTAAGACTTTGTTATTTCTAAACCTACCTTTAAACCCGCTGTATTGATTTCTCACATACGCTAGGAGTGACGTTGTTCAACAACCACATAAATATGTATCCTTTCTCAAGCAACACATAATAAATAGGCACAGTCAATTGATGGTCATTCAATCAACAACAATATACACGTAGTTGAACAAGTAGAGAAATCCAACGGCTCAATTATATAAAAATATAACAAGAATTTATCCTACAAAAGGTTTCATAAAAAATCCTAGATAACAAATTAGCTATTCATAATAGTATATAAAAATACAATACTAAAAGTCATAACCAACAATGAAAAATAAGAAGAGGAAGGAAAAACTCGTAGAAGAATTCCCCACCTTGCTCCTATTGTATCTCTGCCTCAAATCTATCCAATCTCTCACAAATAACGTTCTTCCATGTACATATACCAAGTAGGTTCGGGACCAAACAAGTATACCTTCTTCCACGTGAAAAAGGACTGTTATTTTAAGCGTGGACGCTCGCGGCCACGGCCAAACGCGGCACGGGCACGTTCATTTACCAGTGCTCTGATTCTGCCCGCGTCCAGTTCCGTGGTCGCGGTTTCGACCGCATTTTTCATCCTGTTAAGTTCGGAATTTGAAAAAACGTAAAACATAAAAGTAGTAGACATTTGAGTTATCTTTCCAACCATATATTATATAGCCCAAATAGAATTCGTATCAAAAAATTATATCTATTTTACTAGACAGTGTCCAATATGCCTATTCGAGTCTTTGTTTGTTCTTAACTATCAAATTTGACCCAGAACACGATTCCGGCTTAATTTCTTGGGCTTTTACTCAGACTTCAAAGCTCCAAATCACTTGAATTCATTCTATAACATCTATATAGCTCGAAATCACTCCTACAAGGCATAAAACACACAGTTAGTGCAAAACACTAGCGATTAAAGCTCAAACTCAATTAAAGTGCAGTAAATTAGAGTGTAATAAGCGACTAAAATACGTAATTATAGCCTATCATCAACACCACACACTTAAATCATTGCTCGTCCTCGAGCAATCAAACTACACTTTATATAGACACAACCTTTTTAAGAAATTCTCCTAACTCTTCACACCAAGAATATTTAAAATAGACTAAGCACAAAAGCGTAACATCTTCACCTCAAGATTTAACTCACAAGTATCACGCATTATTCACAACTCACCCACTTACTCTAACATAGAGATCACTGACATTATCTTTCCTTCATGAATCAAGTGCCCTCACATAACAAAAGAGAGTAGTTCCACACAATAAAATTTAAGAACATTTAGGAACTCAAGATAGAAAGAATTCACTCACTCTCAGAAATAACATTCATATGCAACAAAAGATGCACCATAGGCTTGCTCTTAGCGTACTACTCTACTAATCGAGTTCATTCAGTCTAGGATCAAGTAGGACTTTATTTGGTTGTAATGTAGGCTGCGAGACGGGTAGGATATATTTAGATATAAGAGTGACTACACCTCCCTAAGCACTTTAATACATATACTTTAACATTCAAACCCCATACTTATGTCAAACCAAACTCCTCCTTCACATCAATGTTATTACCCCATACTTCTTTAAGCACAATTATATCAAGAGTCACCACTTGTTAAGGAATATTTTTTTTTCACAACAATACAACTATTTTTTTCCTTTTCTTTTATTTTTTTCAAGTGACTCTTACTTTTTGAAAACAGTGCACCTTTCTCCTTATTTCATTAGTTCCACTCAAAAGCCAAACCAACCACCCCACACTTTACTTTTACACAGTTCATAACAATTCAAGTGCTCATGAGAGGTTAAAAGGCTCAAATAGATAGTTAATTCAAACAAATAGGTAAGGCTTGTAATGTGGTTACCAAAGAAATAATATTACAGGCTTAAAGAGGTTAACTACGATACATAACAATTAGGCGGGTAAAATATAAATAGTGGCTCAACAAAGAAACGCCTATATCACTTCCAAGACTGAACAAAACTACTATTTCGCTTTGCAAATACACGGGGCAAGTTCTAGACAACAAATGTAATGCACAGAATAACACACAAATCTCACACACACATGGCACATAACTCACTCAGGATTGGATTCATCAAGACATTCTAGTCAAAGCAGTTAAGCAAATTTAAAATCATACAATTTAAGGTACTTGTACAAGAGTCAAAAACTGAGCCCAAGCGTCACAACCAAAGTACTCACTATTCTCAAGGCATAACAAAGTCAAGAAATATTGCTTCAATTCAAAACACAACACAATAGCCCCTATTCCTAAAAAAACTAACTACACCCAGTTCAAACAAAACCCTTGGAAAAGAACCGCGGCACAAAGAAAAACCAAGGGGGAATTTCTACACTACCTAACAAAAGAAAAAAGATTTATTTTATTTTTTTCTTTAGACTTAAATCCCCCAAGAAAATTGTCTAATATATCCATCGCCGGAAAAAGTCCAATCTTTTCTATTATTTTTTTTTAAAAAAAATAACTTATTTAAACTAATCACAACTAAAATAACATAGAATGTCACCCAAACAATCTCCCCACCTCACACTTAAAATTGTGCATTGTCCCCAATGCACATCATAACTATAAGAGGGTAAAAGAAACTCCCTAATAGGCCAAAGACCGAAGCACTAGCATCTCATGGGGTACTCAAACTTCTCCCAGACCTGGTCTTTCGTGAGGGTACCTCATACTTAGTTCCGACCATCTGGTTTGATGTTGCATCCTTCCAATGGCTTTGCGTGCCATGCTCCTAAAAATAAAAAATCGACACAACAAAATAATACAATAATGAAAAATAAAAAAAACTAAATTAAAAATAAAACTGAGTTGCCTCCCAACAAGCGCTTGATTTAACGTCGCGGCACGACGTGAATCACTTTTTTTTTGCCTCCATCTTGAGCTTATAAATTCAACCCCAAGTTTTGATTCAAGCTTATGATTATGCTCCTGGGGTGGTGGAACGAATCTAATTGGCCCAAGCAACCATTGTATTATTCTACGCTTCTTGACTTTTAGAAAAGGTATAGTCCTGTCTTTCTGGCAAAAAAAATCCAGAATGTAAGCACCTTGTTCTTCATTCCTTGACTCCTCAATCGGCTCGGATGACTCTATTTCCATATCATCATCCAAGCACAATGTGAAAAAATATTTGGAGTGAGGACCAATGCGGTCAAACACATGAACTTCAGGACTTTCAGCATCCTCAACACCAATCATACTAGAGTCGACTAAATTTGTATCATCAACGTCCTTGGTTGACTCTAGTATTACTTCTTCAACATCGGCATCCTCAAATTCTAGCTGGTTAGAGTTTTGGGGTTCTACTTTGGACCCCTCCATTGGCACCTCAATTTTCATCTCTAATGCACACTGCTCCGGGCTACTATCCATAATATTGGCATATTGAGTATTAAAAGCTTCAACTACTCACTTGAGCCTCCAAGTTGCGAATAGTTGCATCTTGCCTTTGTACCCGCTATAGTATCTCATCATTTTGTTCCACAAGGCACTTCATCATATCCTCGATCTTTTTCAGGTCATCATCCCTGGGTTCTTTATTCCTATTAACTTCACAAGAAAAAGAGGAACCATTAAAGTAAGGGGTTGGGGGAAGATAAGAAATATAAGCACAACCATGAAAGTGGCCATCTTCACCACCACACATATTCCACACATAAGATTGAGTTGGTGCACCTAACTCGCTCTCAGAAATATTTTGACAATTTTGTCCTAGGTGGTTTCCTCCACGATATGCATAACGAGGATCAAAAGTAGAATTACCAACATCCAAATTCTCATAATTCCATGATGCCATGTTTTTTTCAAATTAAGAAATAAAATTAAAATAAAGAAAATAAAAATCAAATACTGAGAAAAAAAATTCAAACTTGAAACCTAGCCATATGTACATCTACAGCTACACCGTTAGTTCCCCGGCAACGACGCCAAAATTTGATCATGACCAACTCTAGTCCTAAAACGGATAAGCGGTCGCTGCAAATATAATCTGGTCTAAAAAGTCCAGAGTCGAATCCCACAAAGAACTATGGTTTTGCTATAACTGTTCAATATCGCAAAGAAGACAAGCTCGACTAAATTTTTAAGTTATAAAGATTGAGATTTTTATATCTAACTAATTAACTAAGAAACTAAAGCAGTAAATTAACAACTAAAGATACTAAGGGTTATAGGTTAAATTTAGGAGGTCTAGAATTATGATTTCCCCAATTGTCGGAATCCCTCCCGCTATATTTTCTACAATTTCGCCTATGTATTCTCTACTGGGAGTGAGCACTTTAGATGCCGTAATTCTCTCTCGAGCAACTACAATAATTTACTAGAAATATTCTCTCGAACTACGCTAGTTGGCTTTATTTAACCACTCATTATGACCATGCCAAGGCTTTGTTATTTTTAAACCTACCTTTAAACCCGATGTATTGATTTCTCACATACGCTAGGAGTGACGTTGTTCAACAACCACCTAAATATGTATCCTTTCTCAAGCAACACATAATAAATAGGCACAGTCAATCGATGGTCATTCAATCAACAATAATATACACGTAGTTGAACAAGTAGAGAAATCCAACGACTCAATTATATAAAAACATAACAAGAATTTATCCTACAAAAGGTTCCATCAAAACCCTAGATAACAAATTAGCTATTCAATATATAAAAATATAATACTAAAAGTCATAACCAACAATGAAAAATAAGAAGAGGAAGAAAAAACTCGTAGAAGAATTCCCCGCCTTGCTCTTGTTGTGTCTCTGCCTCCTTAGATCGAATCTCTGTCTCAACTCTGTCCAATCTCTCAAAAATAACGTTCTCCCATGTATATATACTAAGTAGGGTCGGGACCAAACAAGTATACCTTCTCCCACGTGAAAAAGAACTGTTATGTTAAGCCTGGACGCTCGCGGCCGCGGCCAAACGCGGCGCGGGCGCGGTCATTTACTAGTGCTCTGATTCTGCCCGCGTTTAGTTCCATGGTCGCGGTTTCGACAGAGTTTTTCACCATGTTCTGTTCGGAATTTGGGAAAATATAAGACATAAAAGTTGTATACCTTTGATTTATCTTTCCAACTATATATTATATAGACCAAATTGAGTTCGTAAAAATGAGTTATGTCTATTTTACTAGACAGTGTGCAATATGCCTATTCGAGCCTTCGTTTGTTCCTAACTATCAAATTTGACTCCGAACACGATTCCGGCTTAATTTCTTGGGCTTTTACTCAGACTTAAAAGCTCCAAATCACTTGAATTCATTCCATAACATCTATGTAGCTCGGAATCACTCCTACAAGGCATAAAACACACAGTTAGTGCAAAACGCTAGCGATTAAGCTCAAACTCAATTAAAGTGCAGTAAATTAGAATGTAATAAGCGACTAAAATACGTAATTATAGCCTATTATCAGGAGTCTGGACCCTCTTTACGAACGGTGCTTCGAACGCGAAAGGGTACGGGCTGGATATCGTACTAAAACCACCCACGGGTAATGTAGTTGGATAATCCATCAGGACTTTGAAATTAACTAACAATGAGGCCGAGTATGATGTCATGATTGCAGGTCTCGAGTTGGATAAAAGCTTGGGAGCAGAGGTCATCGAGGCCAAATGTGATTCCTTCCTGGTGGTAAACCAAGTTAACAGGATTTTCGAAGTCCGAGAAGACCGAATGTGGATGTACTTGGATAAAATACAGGTAACTCTACATCGATCAAGGAATGGACCTTGAAACATGTACCTCGTGAACAGAACACTGAGGCTGACACTCTTGCAAACTTAGGTTCATCAGACGAAGATGACGAGCTAAACTCGGGGACTTTCATACAACTCATGAGATAGATGATCCAAAAAGGTCACGCCGAGATAAACTCCACAAGTTTGACCTGGGATTGGAGAAACAAGTACATAGAGTACTTAAAGAACGGGAATACTATTTAGAAGGAAGTTTGATGGGATGTTGGCAATATATTTTGGGACCGGAAGAAACCGAATACGTCCTACGGGAAATTCACAAGGGCACTTGTGGAAATCATTTTGGTGCTGAATCATTGGTCCACAAAATAATCAGAGCAAGATATTATTGGATTGACATGGAGAAAGATTCAAAAGAATTCGTTCGAAAATGCGACAAATGCCAAAGGTATGCACCAATGATTCACCAGCCCGGAGAGCAGATCCATTCGGTCTTATCCCCATGGCCGTTCATGAAATGGGTAATGGACATCGTCGGCCCTATCCCATCGGCCCCAGGTAAAGCTCAGTTTATTTTATTTATGACTGATTATTTTTCAAAGTGGGTTGAAGAACAAGCCTTCGAGAAAGTCAGAGAAAAAGAAGTCATAGAATTCATTTGGGACCACATTATATGTCGATTCAGGATGCCCTCCAAGATTGTATGTGATAACGGTAAACAATTTATCAGCAGCAAAGTGACTAAATTTCTCGAGGATCACAAGATCAAAAGAATCCTATCGACACCTTATCATCCCAGCAGGAACGGACAAGCCGAATCGACAAGCAAAACCATCATTCGGAATCTTAAGAAGAGATTGACCGACACCAAAGGGAAGTGGAGAGAGATACTGCCCGAGGTTCTTTGGGCATACTGCACAACATCGAAATCTAGTACAAGAGCAACGCCGTTCTCATTAGTCTATGGCGCCGGAGCTCTTATCCCGGTCGAGGTCGGAGAACCTAGCATCAGGTTCTGATATGCAACAGAAGAATCAAATAATGAGGCCATGAATATGATCCTAGAATTATTGGATGAAATCCGTGAAGCCGCCGTCGTCCGATTGGCCGCATAAAAATAGCATATCAAAAGGTACTACAATCGAAGATCAAATCTTCGACATTTTAACATCGAGGACTTGGTGCTAAGAAAAGTCACCCTCAACACCGAAAATCCAAATGAAGGAAAACTGCGGCCGAAGTGGGAAGGACCGTACCAGATTCTCGAAATCACCATAAAAGGATCCTACAAGCTCGGCATGATGAACAACGAACAACTACCAAGCAATTAGAACGTATCGCTCCTAAAATGATACTACTGCTAAAGGTACGTCCCCTTCCATTTTCATTTATATTTTAAACTAACTCTTGAAGGTGTTCGAACAGAAACAACGACAAATTCTTCGACACGAAGTCCTTAGTTCTGAAAGCACGTGTTGCACTCTTTTTCCCTTAGACCGGTGTTGTCGCAAATGGGTTTTTTTTTCGAGATTTTATTGAGGCAACCACTGATCGTGCTAACTTAGAGCAATTCAATAATATTTGAGGCTTCTTTGCAATCAACCTCGAATGCTGGGGGGCATTGCCCTCTATTGTCAACTTTGTTGTGAGGAAATTATTTAATAGCAGCAGGGTCTCGATAGGTAAACTTTGTAAGGGCCAAACAATCAAACGAACCGTGCCCGCGTAGGTTGCTCGACCCCTGGCAAAAAATATGTACGCATGTATAATCATTTATAAAGAGAAGTATTTTTCCTTACCGGCATCTCTTGCCTTAGAAACGTTTTCTACTTTACAATTTCATGCTCTCGAACTGTTATGGAAACAAGCTTAAGGGTCGATCATAATCAGAGTTTGGATAATTACCATTAGAAAAGTAAATTTGAACAAGATCCAATTATAAAATTTCGAGGTCATAAGACCTTTTGGGCAACCCTCGATTTTTAAAAGGCCACGGCCACCCTACTCGGGGACTGACACTTCGGGCAAGCTCGAAGTAAAGCGGGAAAATAATCCCAATGGTTGAATCCCAAACTAAGAGGCTATGGCCGAATTAACACGGTTCGGAAGCGTCCGAATTTCGTAACAAAATAGGCCTTCGAATTTTTTCATAACCGGTTAAAAAGGCTACCGCCGGCAAAATCACAAAGTGCTTCGATAATATCAAGCCTTGAAAACTCTAATGAGTACAAAATTATTCGAACTCTTGAACAATTACTTATTTCATGCTAAGACATTACAAGTTTTGCAGATATAGATGATAAAAAACTTTTCAAAAGGGGATAAATCCAGTCACAATCTTTTTACAAAGGCCAGATCGGCCTAATACAAAAATACAAAAACCTAAGGGCTGTTTTTGCTTTGAGTTCGAGAGACCGTTATCACTTAACCAAAAAAACTAAGGGTTACTCTATTTTGAGTTCGAGCGGACCCTCGCTCGATCATAAAACTTAAAGGCTATACTAGTTCGGTTTAAATCAAACTGTCTAAACCTCGGACCTTAGCATATAACTTCATAATTTCATGAGGCAAAAGGGAAGAGAAGTTTTTATATATATGTCAAAATAATTTACAAGGGTTGTATGGCCTCATCAAAATTCTTTACAACGGCCCGAAAGCGGCCCCAAAAAAAGAAAATCACAAAATAAAAGGACAAAAAAAAACTAAGTCCCATGAAACTTGGTCTTCATCGGAAGCGGCGTCTCCGTCTTTGAGAACTTCTTCGTCAAGCTCATCAGAGTCATCTTCGGGGAAGGCCAGCTTCTGAGCCCGGTGTTTTTCTGCTTGAGCATTGTCAATCTCGGCCACAATATCAAAATCTTGGGCTTGAGCATCTTCGAGGGCCTCCCTCCGAGCTTGCCACTTCGCGTGATCGATCATGCTTCTAGCTTTAGTCTATATGGACTCGCCATCAACTTTGAACTGGGCCACCTTTTCATCGGCCTGGATGCCGGTCTTGACCACTTCGGATTTAGCCTCCTCGAGTTTGATGGCAGTCGAGTCTAGTTGAGACTGGAGCTCTTTGATCTTCTCAGTCCGCACCGAGTTCTTCTCTTTCTCACCTTGAAGATGAGTCTCAGACGATTCCAACTGAGCCTGAACGACATCTTTCATAGCATCCAAGACGTCCATGCTCCCTTTAAAAACATTGGTTGGCCCGAATGTCATCCACTTGCTTGTTGAGCTGGTCGATTTGCTCGAGCCTCTGTCGAATCTGCAGAATTGGATCATTAGTTGTTATCTCAAACTCAACATCATTATCGTGGATCATTCAGAATACCTATTTGTCCATGTCAATATTCTCCTCCCGAGTTGCGACCAGATCAGCCTGGAGTCTTTCGCTGAGGAGCCGGTAAGTATCATTCTTCTCAGTAAGGCTCCAAACTTTGGCCTTGTGCTCCTCTCGGATTCTGACAAAGGATTCATGGTGCAACATCGAAGCCTACAAAAGAAAGAGAAAAGGTGTTAAGAATAATATACCGGTATAAAGAGAGTATGAAATAGAGTTCGAAGATTACCCGATTTAGTGCCTATTGGGCCTTGTTGAACGAAAAAGCGGCCCCCACGGCATTCATCACCTCCAGGTCTTCTTCGGTCACCAGGCCCCTCAAACTGGCGATCCCGATCAGGGGGATAAAACCTAAGCATCTTCGGGGACGGTCAATACTAAATGCCATTTGCGGTTGGGATTGACACTTGGAGCTGGAAATTGATCCACTAGCTTCGATCCTGGTGGAGACCCAATTGCCCCCGACGATGGTATCTTCCTCAGGACCGATAGATTGCCAAAAGCGGGAATCTATTCGGAAGTAGCTCCCTCGAGCCCATCAAAGAAGATGTGGAGATCTATACATTGCCTATCTAACATATTGGCCTCTTGGATCATGGCATCAGAAACCTGGGGGGAGTTTGAGATATCGACCACCCCAGGTTCGACCCCAGGAACCTCTTCCGATGTTTGGTAGAACCTCTTTCGACGGGGACGGAGTGATTTCTTATTCGGGAACCTCGGGCAAAGTTCCTTTATCAATTTCCTCCGGCTCGGAGGACTTCTTTCTGGAACTGTAGCTTGCGAACGAACCACCCGCCCGGATTTGTAACGACTCAAACACCCCCCCAAAACACGTCGTGACGGCACCTAGTCTCTACGACTAGGTAAGCCTAACAAATTACAGAAATACCAATAATAGAAGCAAAATGTATCAACTAAATGCACTAGATACTGAATAACCAATAACAATGCTGCTCGACATGTACAATAACCAAAACGCTAGACGTACACAGCTTTCCTAAAACCTGGAACATCATGAATCACAAGATACAGAAAGGAAATAGTATCTCTATACATCATATTCTAATAAAAAGAAATACAGGAAGTATTTGACACGAAGGAGAATATAGGGGGACTCCAAGATCTGCGGACGTGGCAGATATACCTTGTAATCTCCAAAGCTGTCCCAACTCACTAATAATGCGGCTGATAACGAGCACCTAGATCTGCACACAAATATGTGAATATGAGTAGCATGAGTATACCACAATAGTACCCAGTATGTGCTAAGCCTAACCTCGGTCGAGTAGTGGCGAGGTCAGGTCAGGCCCACTGGTAAATAATAAATGAAACAGAGAATATACAGTATAAGAATTGACTCGAACTAAACTAAAGGAAACAAAGTAATAATAGTTCAACATACAGAATAAATGACAGCAGGGAATCTACCGAGATATCGTCTCGTAGTCCCAAAATAAATATGCAGGGAGAACTCCCGAGGTACCGCCTCGTACTCTCAAAAGTAAACGTGTAAGGAGAAATCCCGAGGTACCGCCTCATAGTCTCAAAAGTAAATGCAGGGAGAACCCCCGAGGTACCTCTCATAGTCTCAAAAGTAAATATGCAGGGGGATCTCCCGGGATACCGTCTCGTAGTCCCAAAGTAAATACATAGCTCAAACAAATGAAGATAACATCTATAACACGAGAATGTACAGTTTAGGATAAGTACAAGTCAAGAAAAGAAGCATAAATTCACTTAGCATGTAACAAAGAGTTTAGTTAAGCAATTAAGACATGTAGACATTCTATTCTAAGCTAACATGATAACTACACATGCTAGTATACTCAATTAAGGTGAAAACAGGTAATTACTCAGTAAAAATCAGGTTTGCAACAAATAGCTCGTGCACGCACTTGTCACCTCATGCACATGGCGCTCACAATCATATCAATACCAATTCCTAAAGGGATTTCCCCCACACAAGGTTAGGCAAGCCATTTACCTCGAACCAAGCTCAAATCAATCTATAAGAATTCCCTTTCCTGGATTATCCGACTCCCAATGGCCCAAATCTAGCCAAACACAATTACATACCATAAATATATCTATAAGAAACTAATATAATCAATGAAATCTAAGCTAAAGCAAGAAATTAGGAAATCATCCCAAAAATCCTCCCCGAGCCCATGTCTCGGAATTGGGTAAATGTCATAAAATATGAACACCCATTCACTGACGAGTCTAACCATACAAGAATTACTCGGATCCGACCTCAAATCACCTTCCAAAATTCGAAATATTAGTCTATGAAGTTCCTACCATTTTCCCCCAAATTTCCAACTGAAATCCCTAATTAGATGATGAAAATAGCAATAGATTCATGAAATATAGTCCAATCCGAGTTAGAATCACTTACCCCAACAATCTTCTTGAAGAAACCTCGAAAAATCATCTCACACCGAGCACTGAAAGTCGCAAAATCGAAATGGGAATCAAACCCTCGAAATCCTATTTTCCGCCAAAGTTATTATGAATCTGCGGACCTACTGCCGCACCTGCATAATTTCCCTCGCAGGTGCGGAAATGACTTAAAGGACTGGGACCGCATTTGCGAGCAATGGGCCGCACATGCACGCTCCTCCTGCGAAATTCTTCCCGCTTCTGCGATACCCCCACACTCCAGGCCTTTCCACTTCTGCGGCAGCTCTTCCACATCTGCGGATGCGCAGATACGGCATCCTCCTCGCACCTGCGCTCACAGGACAAATGGACCAAAACACACCTGCGGCCTTCTTCCACGCATGCGAGTCCGCACCTGTGGTCTCCCTACCACAGGTGCGAAACACCAGAAGGCCAAAAATCTCAGCAATTGCCTAAGTCCAAATCTCATTCTGTTAAGCATTTGAAACACACCCGAGGCTCCCGGGACCTCAACCAAACATACCAAATAGTCCTAATACACCATACGAACTTAGTCGATCCCTCGAATCAAATCAAACATTGCTAAAAACACAAATCACCCTCTGATTCAAACTTGATGAACTTGAAACTTCAAAATTCTACAACTGATGTCGAAACCTACCAAAACACATCCGATTGACCCCAAATTTTGCACACAAGTCAAATTCATAATTACGGACCTACTCCAATTTCCAGAATTAAAATCTAACCCCGATATAAAAAATTCCACTACTGGTCCAAATCTCCAAAAATTTGACTTTCGCCATTTCAAGCCTAAATGAGCTAAAGACCTCCAAAACACAATCCGGACACGCCCTTATGTCCAAAATACCCAACGGAGCTAAAGGAACTAACGAAACTCCATTTTGGAGTCGTCTTCACACAGTTCCGACTATAGTCAAAAATCCTAAGACTTAAGCTTTGTTTAGGGACTAAGTGTCCCAAAACATTCTGAAACCACAACCAACACCTCCCGATAAGACACATAAGCAGAAAAAGACACGGGGAAGTAGTAAACAGGGGATCGGGGCTATAACTGTCAAAACGATCGGCCGGGTCGTTACATACTCCCTCTCTTAAAACATTCGTTCGTCCTCGAACGAGTGTAGAGACATACCTGAAGTGGTGAAAAGTTGAGGATAACGGTTGCGCATATCATGCTTGGTCTCTCAAGTCGCCTCCTCGACCGGCTGACCCCTCAACTACACCTTCATGAAAGCAATGTTCTTTGACCTTAGCTTTCTGACTTCCTTGTCTAAAATAGCCATTGGTTCCTCAACATAAGATAGATCCTTGTCCAACTGGACTGAGCTGAAATCTAATACATGAGTCGGGTCACTGTGATACTTATGAAGCATAGAAACATGGAATATCGGATGAACTCTTGCTAGACTGGGAGGTAAGGCAATCTTATACGCAACCTCCCCAACCCGCTGCAACACCTCAAAGGGTCCAATGAACCTTGGGCTTAGCTTTCCCTTCTTCCTGAACCTCATAACGCCCTTCATAGAAGATATCTGGAGCAAGACCCGCTCTCCAACCATGAATTAACCATTGCGAACCTTCCAGTCTGCATAACTCTTCTGTTTGGACTGGGTTGTGCGAAGTCAATCCTGAATCACCTTCACCTTTTTCAGGGCATCCTGAACCAAGTCTATACCTAATTATCTGGCCTTACCTGGCTCAAACAAACCGACTGGGGACCGACACCGCCTACCATACAGAGCCTCATACGGTGCCATCTGGATGCTCGACTAATAACTGTTGTTGTAGGCAAACTCCGCAAGTGGAAAGAACTGATCCCACGACCCTCCAAACTCCATCATACACGCACAAAGCATATCCCCTAATATCTAAATAGTGCGCTTAGATTGTCTGTCAGTCTGAGGGTGAAATGTTATGCTCAGCTCCACTCGAGTACCCAACTCATGTTGTACGGCCCTCCAGAACCGTGACGTAAACTGCGTAGCCATATCAAAGATGATAGATACCGGCACGCCATGAATCCTGACGATCTCGCAGATGTAGGCAGCTGCTCGGAAGAATAGGTAATCATCACAGGAATGAAATGAGCTGACTTGGTCAGCCTATCGACAATCACCCAAACTGCATCAAACCTCCGCTGAGTCCGTGGAATTCCAACAACGAAATCCATAGTGATCCACTCTCATTTCCACTCTGAAATATCTAACTTCTTAAGCAACCCACCCGGCTACTGATGCTCATACTTCACATGCTAGCAATTTTGACACCGAGCCACATACTCTACTACGTCCTTACTCTTCCTCCTCCACCAGTAATGCTGCTTCACGTCCTAATACATCATCGTGACACTCGGATGAATGGAGTACCGCAAACTGTGAGCCTCCTAAAGAATCAACTCTCGTAAATCATCTAGGCACACATAACCTGCCCTACATACTCAATGCACCATCATCCCCAATAGTGACCTCCTTAGAATCACTGTGTTGGACCGTGTCCTTAAGGACAGGCAGATAGGGGTCATCATACAGACGCTCCCTAATAAGATCATAAAGAGAAGACCGAGAGACCACACAAGCCAACACTCGAATCGGCTCTGAAATATCCAATTTCATAAACTGGCTGGCTAAGGCCTGAACATCTAACATCAATGGCCTCTCTGTTTCTAGTAGATATGCTAAACTCCCCAAACTCTCCGCCCGGTGACTCAAAGCATCGGCCACCATCTTTCCCCTCCCCAGGTGGTACAAAATAGTAATATCATAGTCCTTAAGTTGCTTCGACCACCTCCATTGATGCAAGTTAAGATCCTTTTGCTTGAACAGATGCTGCAAACTCCGATGATCGGTGTAAATCTCACAAGGAAAACCATAGAAATAGTGTTGCCAAATCTTCAAGGCATGAACAATAGCTGTTAACTTAAGGTCGTGGATATGATAGTTCTTTTCATGTACCTTCAGGTGTCTGTACGCGTAGGCAATCACCCTACCGTCCTGCATCAACACTGCACGAAGATCAATCCGCGGCGTATCATAATATACAGTATAAGACCCTGAACTTGTAGGCAATACCAATACTGGGGTTGTAGTCAAAGTTGTCTTGAGCTTCTGAAAGCTCTCCTCATATTCTTCTGTCCACCTGAACGGAGCACCCTTCTGGGTCAGCCTGGTCATAGGTGCTGCAATGGATGAGAATCCCTCTACAAAATGATGGTAATACCCCGCCAAACCAAGAAAACTTTGGATCTCCATAACTGATGACGGTCTAGGACAACTCTACACTGTTTCCACCTTCTTCGGATCCACCTTGATCCCATCACTTGATACTACATGAACCAAGAATGCCACTGAGTCTAGCCAAAACTTACACTTTGAAAATTTTGCATACAACTTCTTTTCTCTCAAGGTCTGAAGCACAATCCTCAAGTGCTGCTCATGATCCTCTCGAGTCCGGGAGTACACCAGAATGTTGTCAATAAACACAATAATGAATGAGTCAAGATAAGTCCAGAACACACTGTTGCATCAAGTGCATAAAAGTTGTTGGGGCATTGGTCAGTCAAAACACATCACAAGAAACTCATAGTGCCCATACTGAGTCCTGAAAGCAGTCTTCGGGATATCTGGCTCCCAAATTTTCAACTGATAATAGCTAAACATAATTCAACCTTCGAAAACTCTCGGTCACCCTGTAACTTACCAAATAAGTCATCAATACGAAGCAATGGATACCTGTTCTTCATTGTAAGCTTGTTCAACTGACGTAATCAATGCACATATGCATAGAACCATCATTTTTCTTCACAAATAAGACCGGAGCACCCCAAGGTGACACACTGGGCCGAATGAAGCCCTTATCAAGCAACTCTTACAATTGCTCCATCAACTCAGGAGGAGCCATACGATATAAAGGAATAGATATGGTTTATGTTCCCCACAACAAATCAATATCTCTGTCGGGTGGCATGCCCGGATGATCAGCTGGAAACATATCTGGGAAGTCCCTCACTACTGGAACTGACTCAATTGTAGGGTTATCAATACTGACGTCTCTCACATAAGCTAGATACGCGTCACACCCTTTCTCAACCATTCGTTGAGCCTTAAGAAATTAAATAACTCTGTTGGGAGTGTACTCTACTATACCCTTCCACTCTAATCGCGGTAAACCTGGCATAGCCAGTGTCACAGTCTTAACGTGACAATCAAGAATAGAATAATGGGGTGACAACCAGTCCATGCCCAAGATAACATCAAAGTCTACCATGCTGAGTAATAATAAATTGGCTCTGGTCTCAAAACCACTAAGATCAATCAAACACGATCGATACATGCGGTCCACAATAAAAGAATATCCCACAGGAGTAGACACATAAACGGGAGAACTCAAAGAATCCCGAGATACGCCCAAATACGGGGCAATATAAGAGGACACATAGGAATAAGTAGAGCCTGGTTCAAATAATATCGATGCATCTCTATGACAGATCGGAACAATACCTGTAATGACAGAGTCATAAGAAACTGCCTATGTACGAGCTGGAAGAGCAAAATATCTGGCATGGCCTCCCCTCTAGGGCGACCTTGACCTCCCCGACCTCCACCTCGAGCTAGCTGAGTAGGTGAGGCGGTAGCTGGTGCTGGAATCATAGCGTGAGGACCCGGTGGACCACGCGGCGGCTGAGAAGTTTGTGGAAGTGCTCCTCTCCTAAGTTTGGGGCAATCCCTCATAATATGGGGAATGTCACAACACTCAAAACAACCCCCTCGGAGGGCATGGCTGTTTTGACTGACTCGGGCCAGGTATGCTGGACTGGCCGCTAAAAGCACCCTGAGTAGGAGGCACACTAGATACTAGCAGTGCATAATAAGGCTCCTGGGGCATAGAAGAGGTTGGAACGCCACTGGTAGGTGGAAGAGCTGAATGAACAGGGCGACTCACATAACCCCTACCATGGCAAACTGCAGTTGGGGAACGAGTACCACTGTAAGGGCCAGAATCTCGAGATCTCTTGGCCTCCCTCTCCTCTCTATATTGGGCAAGCATGCCCTCCAATCTCCTAGAAATACTCACAACCTGCTGATAGGAAATATCCATCTCCAACTCTCTGGCCATACTGATCCGGATACTGGGGTGAAGTCCCTTAATAAACTGTTGAACCCTCTCTCGAATTGTGGCAACCAAGGTCGGTGCATGTCGGGCCAAATAACTAAAACGGACTACATACTCTTCACAGTCATAGCACCTTGGCGCAGCTGCTCAAACTCCGCACGCCATAAGTCCCTGAGGCTCTGAAGGACATACTCTCTCAAAAAAATGTCCAAGAACTGAGTCCGTGTAAGTGAAACTTCCTCATCCGGACTACTCAACTCATAAGCACACTACCACTGATAGGCTGCTCCTCTAAGCTAGAAGGTGGTAAAAGAAACTCCACTTGTCTCCGCTACACCCATAGTACGAAGAATATGATGACACTCCTCCAGAAAACCCTGAGCATCATATGTAGCCAATCCACTGAAGGTAGGTGGGCGGTACTTCTTGTACCTCTCAAGTCTGAGCTGCTCCACCTCATATGTCCTAGTCTTGTGCTAAACTGGAGCTACCGACTGCATAGGGATAACTCTAGGGTCTGGTCAACCTGGACCCTCTGCTCAGGAGTACAGGCTGCGGGAGTTTGTGACCCTCCCCCGGCCTGAGATGTGGCAGGATCAATCTATCTTGAGCTAAGGTGCTGAACATGCTCATAAACTAGGCTAGAATCTCCTAGAGGACTGGTGCAGCAATAGGCACCTCCAGTGCTTGCCCTCCAGCTAGAGTTGCTGGAGGCTCCTCTGTCCCAACTCGCGTGGGTGCTCTGGATGCACCGCGTGATCGTCCTCTACCCCAGCCCCGGTCCCGGCCTCTAGGGCTCTAGCAGGGGGCGCGGGTTCCTGGTCGTCAGATCCTCCGGTACGGGTCCTCACTATCTGTGAGAAAGAATAGCATAGAAAAGTTTAGAATTTGATGCCAACAGCTTCGCATGACAAGGAATCAAAGAAGTATAATTGTTCCTAAAAGTTCCATACCTCCCGAAGATAAGTACATACGTCTCCGTACCGATCCACGAGACTCTAATAAACTGACTTATAACTCACGACACCTATGAACCTAGAGCTCTATACCAACTTGTCACAACCCAAACACCCTCTAAAACACACCGTGATGACACCTATTCTCTACGGCTAGGTAAGCATAACAAATTTTGGAAATACTAATAATAGAAGCAAAACTTATCAACTAACTACAATAGATAATGAATAACCAATAACAATGCCACTCGCCATGTACAATAACCAAAATGCTAGACGTATACAACTTTCACAAAACCTGGAACATCATGAGTCACAAGCTACAGAAAAGAAATAGTATCTCTATACACCAGAGTCTAATAAAAAGAAATACAGGAAGTGTTTGACACGGGGGAGAATAGAGGGGGACTCTGAGGTTTGCGGACGCGGAAGATATACCTTGAAGTCTCCAAAGCTGTCCTAGATCACTGATAATATGGCTGATAATGAGCACCTGGATCAACACACAAAATATGTGCAGAAGAGTAGCATGAGTACACCACAATGGTACCTAGTAAGTGCCAAGTCTAACCTTGGTCGAGTAGTGACGAGATCAGGCCATGCCCACTAGTAAATAATAAATGAAATGGACAATATACAGTATAGGAATAGACTGGAACTAAGCAAAAGGAAACACATTAATAATAGTTAAACACACAGAATAAATGACAGCAAGCGATCTCCCAAGATACCGTCTCGTAGTCCCAAAATAAATATGCAGGGAGAACTCCCGAGGTACCACCTCGTAGTCTCAAAAGTAAATGTGTAGGGAGAACTCCCAAGATACCGCCTCGTAGTCTCAAAAGTAAATGCAGGGAGAGCTCGCGAGGTACTGCCTCGTAGTCTCAAAAGTAAATATGCAGCGGGATCTCCAGGGATATCGTCCCGTAGTCCCAAAGTAAATACACAACTCAAACAAATGAAGATAATAGCTACAACACGAGAATGTACATTTTAGGCTAAGTACAAGTCAAAAAAAGAAGCAGGAATTCACTAATCATGTTGCAAAGAGTTCAGTTAAGCAATTAGGACACACATACATGTTATTCTAGGCTAACATGATAACTACGCATGCTAGAATACTCAATTAAGGTTAAAATAGGTAATTACTCAGTAAAAATCAGGTTTTGCAACAAATAGCTCGTGTACGCACTCGTCACCTCGCGTACACGGTGCTCACATATCATATCAATACCAAATCCTAAGAAGATTTGCCCCACACAAGGTTAGGATAGCCATTTACCTCGAACCAAGCTCAAATTAATCCGTAAGAATGCCCTTTCCTCGATTATCCGACTCCAAATGACCAAAATCTATCCAAACACAATTACATACCATAAATATATCTATAAGAAACCAATTTAATCAATGAAATCTAAGCTAAAGCAAGAAATTAGGAAATCGTCCCAAAAAGCCTCCCCGGACCCACGTCTCGGAATTGGGTAAAAGTCACAAAATATGAACGCTCATTCACTCACGATTCTAATCATACAAGAATTATTCGGATCTGACCTCAAATCAACTTCCAAAACTCAAAATTTTATTCTATGAAGTTCCTACCATTTCCCCCCAAATTTTCTTCTCAAATCCCTAATTAGATGATGAAAATAGCAATAGATCCATGAAATATAGTCCAAACCGAGTAAGAATCACTTACCCCAAAAATCTTCTTGAAGAAACCTTGAAACATTACCTCACACCGAGCTCTTAAAGTCCCAAGATCGAAATGGGAATCAAACCCTCAAAATCCTATTTCTGCCCAATTATTCCACATATGCGGACCTACTGCCGCACCTGCGGAATTTTCCTTCCAGGTGCGGGAATGACTTAAAGGATTAGGACCGCATCTACAAGCAATGGGCTGAATCAGCGTGCCATCCTCGCCGCCAGAAAGAGGCCTCATCGGAACATCCTTCCCGAGACCTGTGAAGAAAGGTAAACAAGTTAGTTTAAGAAAGACTAAAATGGTTCACATGTAAGAAACAAAAGCTTATCATGGATGCGAGCCTCCCATCGACCTTTGGAAAGATCCATCCAAGCCTGTTCGGAGTAGGGCCTCTGAGACATTAGGCTCTCGACCCACCTTTTTAATTCCAGAACCGGGTCTGGCATTTGGGCCACAGCTGCAATAACAAAGTAAAAATAAGCGAAAGTTGAAGAAAGTAAGAATGGAAAAATGAGAACTCAAGGCAAAGACACTTATGATTAAAATTCCATCGCTCCCGGAATGGCATATCCGCAGGGATCATGTTCGATGTCCTTATTCGGACAAACATGCCAATCCAACCTAAATCATGGGTCTCATCAAGACTTGAGAATGGGGACTTATTGGCTCGTCAAGAAATCTTAATTAGTCCTCGATAGATCCGGCCACTATAGAGATGCAATAGATGATCAAGGGTAAAAGATCAACCCTCGATTTTGCTGGTGAAGAAGTGGAGGAGGACGACGATCCTCCAAAATGATGGGTGAATCTAGCCCAGGGTAACATTGTACCTTTTGTAGAAAACAATTATTACAGGGTCCAGGGGAGGGAACGACCACGACCTTATTTACCCAGTTGAACTCCTCTTTAACCTTATCGAGGAGGCCTTCGGTGATGGTACACATGTACCTTGACATCGGTTCACACCGGCCCTGTACCGGAGGGGTCTTCTCTATCTTGAGATCAGCAACCGTCGGGCACCCCATAGGAACATATTCCTCAAGGTGGGACTCCGCCGCAGCTAGGGCTGTGCATAATTTGGTAAATACCAAATTACCGTACTGAAATCGAAAATTTTGGTATTTGGTATTCAATATTTTAGTATTAGGTATGGTATTTGGTTTAAGTTTTAAAAATAATTTGGTATTAGGTATGGTATTTGGTATTTGAAAATAAAATACCGAAATATTGATATCGTACCGAAATATATATTATATTACACAATACACATATTATTAATTATAACATAAATATAAAAAATCTAAAATCTTACTTTCCTTTATTTATAAGTTCATCAATTAATTCTAAGCAAGTAACAAAATATTCTAATGACCAAATTTATTCCTTTATGTACAATTTTCTCTCTCTGGGTTGATATTTGCTGGTTTTGAATAAAATTTTTGTCAACAAACGTTTTTACTTTTGTACTTTTGAATGTTTTAATTAAGAATATTATAGTTTATAACTCTACGCACTAGTTAGTATTCAAATCGAATAAACCGAAGTTACCGAACCGAATAAACCGAAATCGAAAGGAGAACAATCGAACCATACAGAATGTAATTAGCTACGGTATTGGTATAGCATTTTAAGTCAAATACCAAAAATACCGAACCGAAATATCTAAATATCATACCGTACCGACCAACGAACACCTCTAGCCGCAGCTGCATCACCAGCGGAGAGCGATGAAGACAAGGCCTTTGGGGCACAATTTTGGATGTCTTTGCCATTTGTGAAAGGTAGAAAGTGAATAAATTGACTAAAATTCAGGAAAATTGGGTATGAGTGTGATGACCCAAAGGGTCATCTTATGAATTAAGACACTATTCTGGGCTAAATAGACTTAAAAGGACTAATTTTAATGACTTCGATTTGCGTGCACAGTCCGAGCGTGAAACCGGAAAGCTTTTATGTGAAAATATGAGAAATAATAATTTTAGATTTAAAATTTGGTTTTAGTTGACTATGATCAATATTTATAGTAAACGTACATGGATCTGTGTTCCGACAACCTCGGAAGGTCCGCAGTAAAATATGGGACTTGGACGAATGCCCAGAATTGAATTCCGAGGTCCCTAGCTTAAGAAAACAATTTTTGAAGAAAATTATTGTGGTGGTTTTTACAAGAAATAAAGAAATAAATTAATGTTTGAACTCGTTGGTATCGGGCCCGTATTTTGGTTCCGGAGTCCGGTACAAGTTTGTTATGATATTTAAGTTCTATCAATGAAATTTGGTGAGAATCAGAGTTGATTTGACGTGATTTGGACGTCCGGTTGAGAAATAGTGAAATTGAAGTGTTCTTAAGAAAATCATGAGTTTTGAGGTTAAATTTTTAGTTTTTGATGTTATTTTGATGATTTGATCGCACGAGCAAGTCCGCATGATATTTTTAGACTTGCATGCATGTTTGGTATGGAGCCCCGAGGACTCGGGTGAGTTTTGGATTGGCCATGGAGTGATTTAGACTTGATAAACATAGTCGGTGTATCTGGTGTTTTTGCACAGGCCTCTGATATTGCAAATGCGAGATCAGTATTCACAAATGCAAAGGTTGTCGGCCTAGGAAATGCGACATTTTTGTCACAAATGTGAAGAAGACCTCGGAAGGCCATCCTCGCAAATGCGAAGATTTGGCCGGAATCGCGAAAGCCCCCAGAAGTCGCAAAAGCGACATATATATCGCAAATGCGAAGGCAGCTGTAAATTCAAATGATTCGCAATTGTGAACCCCTGATCGCAATTGCGATAACTGCAGCCTATTAAGTGAGATTTTAGACGGGATTTTCACCCGTTTTTCAATTCTCTCAAACCCTAAACCTCCATAGGCGATTTTCCAAAGACCCAAACTTCTCCAAATCATTGGTAAGTGATCTCTAACTAATTCCTTTCAATCCTCAACAACCTTTTACAAGATTTCATCATAGAATCTAGAGTTTTTCATGGTAAAAATTGGGATTTTTGGGTAGAAATTAGGAGTTTCAGAATTTAGGATTTTAGACCTCGAATTGAGGTCGGATTCCAAAACCAATTGTATATTCGGGTTCGGGGAAAATTGGGTAAACAGATTTTGGTCCGAACCTCGAGTTTATACCAAGCGGGCCCGGAGTCGATTTTCGTCTTTTGAAAGAAAAACATAGGAAAATCATAATTTTTCATTAAAGTTAATGCCTTTAGCAATAATTAATGATATTGAACCAATTGTGATTAAATTCGAGCGAGTTAGAGTCAAATTCTAAAGGAAAAGCTATGCTTGAGCAGTGAATTGCTTGTGAGATCGAGGTAAGTGTTTGGTTTAATCTTGGCTTGAGGGAATAGGAATCCCCAACTTAGATGCTATGTTAAATTGCATGTGTGTGGTGTATAGGTGAGGTGTGTGTGGTGTATAGGTGAGGTGATGAGTATCTATGCACCACCAAATTATCTGTTTAACATGATCCTTTCCTCGTTTTCAATTCATTATATTAGTGTTTTGATTATCTTCATGATTTTGATGCCTCCATGTCTACTTATTTTTATCAACTTGTTGTTAAGTATTGTTTCAAGTATTTTGGAAGTGTTAATTGTTACCTTGGCTTAATTATGGTACGTAAAAGGTTAAGTTGGTCGACAGTGTTGTACGATACATTTCGATTGGTTCATTGTGAAAGGATAATTGATAAAATTTACGAATAGTACAACTTTCTGTTTACAATTGTTGAGACATAAATATTGTGAAAGGCTTTGACCTAAATTGTGAAATCTTTTTTTTTATAAATAAATAGATGTGATTGTCTCGTGGGAGCGGGTTGCACGCCGCAACAAGGAGTGGGTGGACAAGGGGGATGGGGTTACACGCCGCAACAGGAGAAATAAGGGCGATAAATATAGGTAGGAGCAATAAGGGTGGACAGGTGGGAGCGGGTTATGCGCCGCAACAAGGAGAAATAAGGGAGGATATTCATGTTTTACTGATTTTAAACATAAAGACGGGAATACTCATTGTTTTATTGTTTTCATTTCATATTCTGCACTTACGGTTATTTTAAAATAAAACTTGGTAATTTTCGTGAGGATTGGTTATAACTGAGATCTGGAAAAGTTTACCAAGTTGTTTTATTTGTTTGTTGCAAGTATTATTTAATTTGTTATTATTCCCTTATTGCTTTATTATGCATTGTATCCAGGTTATGTTATAAATGCCCCACCGTAGCCTCGTCACTACTTCGTCGAGGTTAGGCTCGGCACTTACCAGTATATGGGATCGGTTGTACTGATACTGCACTCTGGACTTCTTGTGCAGATCCAGGTACCGGCCAGAGCTAGGTGAAAGTAGTAGCTGATATTATTCGCACGGAGATACGAGGTAAATCTGCTGGCGTCCGTAGATTCCTAGAGTTTTCCCTTTATTTTTAGATTGTTGTTTAATTTCATTCAAAACAGAGATATATTTATTTCAGTAAAATACTTGTAGTATTCTTTAGTAGTTCGTGAATTGTGACACCAGACCCTGAGTAGGTATATAGTTAGTATTAGTTCGTGGTTTGTTTCATCTTATCGAATATTATTCCTGATTGCATTTATTGGAAAGTATTAGATTTCCTTTTTATTTTAAATTGTTCTATTGTGTTTAAGTAAACTTTTAAAAGAAAAAGGTTAGTTAAGTTCTAACATTGTCTTGCCTAGCAAGGATGGTGTTAGGCACCATCACGATCCCGAAGGTTGGGAATTTGGGTCATGACAAGTTGGTATTGGAGCACTAGGTTGCCTAGGTCTCACAATTCACGAACAAGCTTAATAGAGACTGAAGGATCGGTACGGAGACGTATGTACTTATCTCTCAGAGGTTATAAAGTTAGCAACAAACTCATTTTATTTCTACTATGTCGTATGGTTCTTGTTATCTCAAATACTGATAGAACTCTTCTATTCTCTCGCAGATGGCGAAAATATGTGCTTCCTCTTCCGCTGACCAACAGTCAGGTCCTCCATCAGCAGTAGCTCCTACTAGGGGCAGAGGCCGAGGCAGGGGCAAGACTCAGCCCATTGCTCAGACAGCAGCCCCAGCTGCGGAGCCCCATATAGAGATTGATAAGGGGGCTCCAGCTCAGACCATTCCAGCGGGACCAACTCAGGTCCCAGAGGAGTTTATTGCTACCCCGGTGCTTCAGGATGCTTTGGTCCGATTAGTGGGAATTATGGAGAGTGTAGCCCAGATTGGCACACTCCTAGTGGCAGCAGCCGTATCTTAGGTTGGAGCGGGGGTCTAGACTTCTGCTACTACGGTTGTGCACAGATCGGATCGGATTTAGCACATTTCGTATTCGGATTTCGGATTCTAGAAAATGCAATCTGAATCCAATCCGAATTATATCGGATTGGATTCCGGATCTTATTATGCCTCAAAGTTGCAAACTAAAATGTATATTTTCTTTGTAAAAGAGGCAATGCATTAAGAAAAATTCATGTTTATACAATTATGGGAGTACTATGGTGCCAATATAGCAAAATCTAGCAATTGTAAAGGTAATAACTTGGAGGAAGATGTAAAGGAAGTAATGACTATCCGAAATTAAAGTGTAGTATTTACACATTGCCTAATAATTTCTGATTTCGAATCAGATCGGATTAAAATATACCAATCCGAATCCGATCAAAAATTTTAATAAACACAATCTGAAACCTGATCCAATTCGAAATCCGAAATCCAAAATTGATTAGATCGGTTCGGATTTCGGATATCCAATCCAAATGAACAGCCCTACCTGCTAAAAATACTCCTGATGAGACTACTCCACAGATTCAGAATCCCGATATTTTGTGGAGATTGGACAGGTTTATCAAGATTTTCCCTGTTCATTTTAGTGGTGCTACTTCAGAGGATCCTCAGGAATATCTTGATAGTTGTCATGAGATTCTTCGGAACATGGGTATTTTGGAGACCAATGGGGTCGACTTCGCCGATTTTCAGATGACTGGTTCCGCCAAGAAATGGTGGAGGGATTATTTGTTGACTAGACTAGTTAGGTCACCTGCTCTGACTTGGGATCAGTTTTCGCATCTCTTTTTGGAGAAGCTTCTACCTATCACTACTAGAGAGGAGCACCGCCGTTAGTTTGAGAGTCTTCAGTAAGGCAGAATGATTGTCACCCAGTATGAGACTCGCTTCGTGGATATGGCCCGACATGTTATTCTTTTGTTACCCACATAGAGAGAGAGAGGGTTAGGAGATTTGTTGAGGGTTTTGCTCAGCCGATCAGATTGCAGATGGCTAAGGAGACAGGGAGAGAAATTTCCTTTCAGGATGCTGCCAATGTGGCCAATAGAGTCGAGATGGTTCTCGGATTGGGAGGTCAAGGGTCAGACAAGAGACCTCGCCATTCCAGGGGATTCAGTGGTGCCTCATTTGGAGGCGGGGTTAATTTCAGCAGAGGCCATTCTTCCAGGCCATTCCATTTATCACTTCAGGCTTCACATGGTACGTCTGGTGGTCGTGGTTCTTATACGCCTCCTTCTTCTCAGCCAGTCTATAGTGCACCATCAGCTCCTATCAGTGCATCTTCTCTGCAGAGTTATTATCATGGTCAGTCGGCTCGTCAGGGTCAACCTCTATATCAGGAGGGATTCTTTGAGTGTGGTAAATATGGGCATATTCAGAGAGCTTGTCCGAGGTATTCAGGTAATCAGCTTTAGTACCAGGGTTCTCGTGGCATAGTTTTGGCACCAGCTACAGCACCACCTGCCCAACCAGCCAGGGGTAGGGGTCAGGTAGCCAGAGGTAGGGGCCACATAGGCCACTAGAGGTGGAGGCCAGCCTACTAGAGGTGGAGGTCCGCCTATCAGAGGTCCTCCCAAAGACATAGTTCAGGGTGGTGGGGACCAACCCCGATTGTATGCATTTCCAGCTAGACCTGAGGCGGAATCCTCTGATGTCGTTGTCACAGGTACCATTTCAGTTTGCAATAGAGATGCTTCAGTTTATTTGATCCAGGTTCTACTTATTCTTATGTATCATCTTATCTTGCTTCGTATTTGGTTGTGCCCCGTGATTCCTTGAGTGCCCCTATTTATGTGTCTACGTCAGTGGGGGACGCTATTGTTGTAGATCGTGTGTATCGTTCGTGTGTAGTCATTATTGAGGGTCTTGAAACTAGTGTATACCTTTTGCTTCTTGACATGGTCGATTTTGAAGTCATATTGGGCATGGATTAGCTATTGCCTTAATATGCCATCGTGGAATGTCACGCCAAGACAGTTACGTTAGTCTTGCCAGTGTTGCCTCGATTGGAATGGAAATGGACTTCTGGTCATTCTCCCAGTAGAGTGATTTCTTATGCCAAGGCTCCTCTCATGGTTGGGAAGGGATTCTTGGCTTATTTGGCCCATATTCGTGATTCTAATGCTCAAGTTTCTTCAATAAATTCGGTGCCTATTGTTTGTGAGTTTCCCGAGGTATTTTCGGCAGACCTGCCGGGGATGCCACCCAATAAGGATATTGATTTTTGCATTGATGTGGCTCCTGGCACTCAGCCCATTTCTATTCCTCCATATCGGATGGCCCCACCAGATTTGAAAGAATTGAAAGAATAGTTGCAAGACTTGCTTGATAAGGGCTTCATTAGGCCCAGTGTCTCGCCCCGGGGTGCACCGATTTTGTTCGTGAAGAAGAAGGATAGTCGATGAGGATGTGTATTGACTACCAGCAGTTGAATAAAGTCACCGTGAAAAATAAATATCCATTATCGAGAATTGATGATTTATTTGATCAGCTTCAGGGTGCCAGGGTGTTTTCAAAAATTGATCTGAGGTCGGGCTACCATCAGTTGAAGATTATGGCATCCGATGTTCCTAAGTCAGCCTTTCGGATGAGGAATGGGCACTACGAATTTCTAGTGATGTCTTTTGGTTTGACTAATGCCCCAACAGCTTTTATAGACTTGATGAATCGGGTTTTCAAGCCTCATCTAGATTCCTTCGTAATCATGATGATATTCTAATATACTCCCGCAGCCGGGAGGAACATGAGCAGCACCTCGGATAGCGCTTCAGACTTTGAGGGATAATCAATTGCTTGCAAAATTTTCAAAGTGTGAGTTTTGGTTGGATTTAGTAGCTTTCTTGGGTCACATCGTATAAGCAGAGGGTATTCAGGTATATCCTAAGAAGATAGAGGCAGTCAAGAGCTGGCCTAGACCCACTTCAGCCACGGAAATCGGGAGCTTCTTGGGTTTGGCAGGTAACTATCATCGGTATGTGGAGGGGTTTTCATCTATAGCAGCCCCACTGACTAAATTGATCCAAAAAGGTGCCCCGTTCAAATGGTCGGACAATCTTTCAAAAGCTCAATACAGCTTTGACTTCAGCATCGGTGTTGGTGTTACCATAAGGTTCAGGATCTTTCACGGTATATTGTGATGCTGCCCGTTTTGGGCTTGGAGCGGTATTGATGTAGGAGGGCACGGTGATCGCATATGCATCTCGGCAGTTGAAAGTCCATGAGAAGAATTACCCTTTCCATGACTTAGAATTGGCAGCCATTGTTCACGGACTGAAAATATGGAGGCATTATCTTTATAGTGTGCCGTGTGAGGTTTACACGGATCATCGCAGTCTCCAGTACTTGTTAAAGCAAAAGGATCTTAATTTGAGACAGAGGATATGGTTAGAGTTATTGAAAGATTATGACGTCACTATATTATATCATCCGGGAGAGGCCAATATGGTGGCCGATGCATTAAGTAGGAAGGTAATGAGTATGGGCAGCCTTGCATTCATTCCAGACGGTGAGAGACTGTTAGCTTCATACATTCAGACTTTGGCTAATCGGTTCGTGAGGTTGGATCTTTCGCCTAGTCATGTTTTAGCTTGTACAATCGCTCGATTTTCCTTATTTGAGCGTATCAGAGATCGGTAGAATGATGACCCGCATTTGATGGTCCTTAGGGACACAGTTAGGCACGGAGGTGCCAAGAAGGTTACATTTGGAGATGACGGTGTTTTGAGGATGCAGGGTCGAGTGTGTGTGCCTAATGTTGATGGTATTTGTGAGTTGATCCTTGAGGAGGCTCACAGTTCTAAGTATTCTATTCACCCGGGTGCTGCCAAGATGTACCAGTACCTACGGCAGAATTATTGGTGGCGAAGGATGAAGAAGGACATTGTTGTGTACGTGGCTTGTTGCTTGAATTGTCAACAGGTAAAGTATGAGCATCAGAGACCCGGTGGTTTGCTTCAACAAATAGAGATTCCTGAGTGGAAGTGGAAGCATATCACTATGGAATTTGTTGTTGGACTCCCACAGACTCAGAGGAAGTTCGACGCCGTTTGGGTTGTTGTGGATAGTCCAGTGGCAAGTACTTATACTTCAGAGCGGTTGGCAGAGATATATATTCAGGAGATTGTTCGCATTCACGGTGTACCCGTGTCTATCATTTTTTATCGGGGTATGCAGTTTACCTCACACTTTTGGAGGGCAGTTCAGCGTGGGTTGGTAACACGGGTTGAGTTGAGCACAACATTCCATCCTCAGACGGACGGGAAATCTGAACGTACTATTCAGATCTTAGAGTATGTGCTCCTCACCTGTGTTATTGATTTTGGAGGTTCTTGGGATCAGTTCTTGCCGTTAGCGAAGTTTGCCCATAATAATAGTTATCAGTCGAGCATTCAGATGGCTCCCTATAAGGCATTATATGGTAGACGGTGTAGATCGCCAGTTGGATGGTTTGAGCCAGGGGAGGCTCGGTTACTGGGTACAGACTTAGTTCAAGAGGCCTTAGATAAGGTCAAGGGTATACAGGATCAACTTCGTGCAGCTCAGTCTAGGTAAAAGAGTTATGCCGACCGTAAGGTTCGTGTGTGGCATTCATGGCTGGAGAAAGGGTATTACTTCGGGTATCGCCCATGAAGGGTGTTATGAGGTTCGGAAAGAAGGGCAAGTTGAGCCCTAGGTATATCGGGCCATTTGAGATACTTGATAGAGTAGGGAAGGTAGCTTATATACTCGCGTTGCCTCCAGGGTTATCCTCAGTGCATCTGGTATTTCATGTAACTATACTCCAGAAATATTCATGGTGACCCGTCCCACGTGTTAGATTTCAGCTCTGTCCAATTGGAAAAAAGATTTGACCTATGAGGAGGAGCCAGTAGACATTTTAGACCGGCAGGTTCGTCAATTGAGATCAAAGATTTATCCTTCAGTTCGAGTGCAATGAAAAGGTCAACCCGTCCAGGCAGCTACTTGGGAGTCTGACTCGGACATGCAGAGTAGATATCCCCACCTATTTGGCAATTCAGCTAATTTTCTATGCCCGTTCGAGAACGAACATTTGTTTTAAAGGTGGAGGTTGTGATGACCCAAAGAGCCATCTTATGAATTAAGACACTATTCTGGGCTCATTAGCCTTAAAAGGACTAATGCTAATTACTTTAATTTGCGTGCGCAGTCTGGGCGTGAAACCGGGAAGCTTTTATGTGAAAATATGAGAAACAATAATTTTAGAGTTAAATTTTGGTTTTAGTTGACTTTGGTCAACATTTTTAGTAAACAGCCTCAAATATGTGTTCCGACGATTTTGGGAGGTCCGCAGTAAAATATGGGACTTGGGCGTATGCCCGGAGTTGAATTTCGAAGTCCCTAGCTTTAGAAAATAATTTTTGAAGAAAATTGTTGTGCTGGTTTTGAAAGGAAATAAAGAAATGAATTAATGTTTGAACTCATTGGTATCGGGCTCGTATTTTGGTTTCAGAGCCCGGTACAAGTTTTTTATGATATTTAAGTTCTATCTGTGAAATTTGGTGAGAATCAGAGTTGATTTGACGTGATTCAGACGTCCGGTTGAGAAATAGTAAAAATAAAGTGTTCTTGAGAAAATCATGAGTTTTGAGGTTAAATTCGTAGTTTTTGATGTTATTTTGATGATTTGATCTCACGAGCAAATTCGTATGATATTTTTAGACTTGCGTGCATGTTTGGTATGGAGCCCCGAGGGCTCGGGTGAGTTTTGGATAGGCCAGGGAGTGATTTAGACTTAATAAACATAGCTAGTGTATCTGATGTTTTTGCACAGGCCTCTGATATCGCAAATGCGAGATCAGGCTTCCCAAATGCGAAGGCTGCGAGCCTGGGAAATGTGACATTTTTGTCGCAAATGCGAAGAAGGACTGAGAAGGCCATCCTCGCAAATGCGAAGATTTGGCCGGAATTGCGAAGGCCCTCAGAAGTCGCAAATTCGACATATATGTCGCAAATGCGAAGGCAGAGTAAATTCAAAGGGTTCGCAAATTGCAATAACTGCAGCCTGTTAAGTGAGATTTTAGATGGTATTTTCACCCATTTTTCAATTCTCGCAAACCCTAAACCTCCATAGGCGATTTTCCAAAGACCCAAACTTCTCCAAATCATTGGTAAGTGATATCTAACTAATTCCTTTCAATCCTTAACAACTTTTTACAAGATTTCATCATAGAATCTAGAGTTTTTCATGGTAAAAATTGGAATTTTTGGGTAGAACTTAGGAATTTCAAAATTTGGGAACTTAGACCTCGAATTGAAGTCGGATTCCAAAACCAATTGTATATCTAGGCTCGGGGGAGAATGGGTAAACGGGTTTTGGTCCGAACCTCGAGTTTAGACCAAGCGGGCCCGGGGTCGATTTTCGTCTTTTGATAGGAAAACATAGAAAAACCATGTTTTTTCATTAAAGTTATTGTCTTTAGCAATAATTAATGATAGTGAACTAATTGTGATTAGATTCGAGCGGGTTAGAGGCAAATTCTAAAGGAAAAGATGTGCTTGAGTAGTGAATTGCTTGTGAGATCGAGGTAAGTATTTGGTTTAACCTTGACTTGAGGGAATAGGATCCCCCAACTTAGATGCTATGTGAAATTGCATGTGTGTGGTGTATAAGTGAGGTGATGAGTATCTATGCACCACCAAATTGTATGTTTAACATGATCCTTTCCTCGTTTTCAATTCATTATATTCCTGTTTTGATTGTCTTCATGATTTTGATGTCTCCATGTCTACTTGTTTTCGTCAAGTTGTTGTTAAGTATTGTTTCAAGTATTTTGGAAGTGTTAGTTGTTTCCTTGGCTTCATTGTGGTACATAAAAAGTTGAGCTGGTTGACAGTGTTGTAAGATACATTCTGGTTGGTTTCATTGTGAAAGGATAATTGATGAAGTTTATAGATAGTACAACTTTCTGTTTACAATTGTTGAGACATAAATATTGTGAAAGGTTTTAACGTAAATTGTGAATTTTTTTTAATAAATAAAGAGATGTGATTTTCTGGTGGGAGCGGGTTGCACGCTGCAACAAGTAGTGATAAGGGTGGACAGGTGGAATCGGGTTGCACGCCGCAACAGAGAAATAAGGGTGATAAATATAGGGAAGAACAATAAAGGTGGACAGGTGGGAGCGGGTTACGCGCCGCAACAAGGAGCAATAAGGGATGATATTCACGTTTTACTGATTTTAAACATAAAGATTGGAATACTTATTGTTTTATTGTTGTCATTTCATATTCTGCACTTACGGTTATTTTAAATTGAAACTTGGAAATTTTTGTGAGGATTGGTTATAGCTGAGATTCGAAAAATTTTACCGAGTTGTTTTATTTATTTGTTGCAAGTACTGTTTAATTTGTTATTATTCCCTTCTTACTTTATTATACATTGTATCCAGGTTATGTTATAAATGTCCCGCCGTAGCCTCGTCACTACTTTGTCAAGGTTAGGCTTGGTACTTACCAGTACATGGAGTCAGTTGTACTGATACTGCACTCTGGACTTCTTGTGCAGATCCAGGTACCGACCAGAGCTAGGTGAAAGTAGTAGTTGATATTATTCGCACGGAGACACGAGGTAGATCTGCTGGCGTCGCAAATTCCTGGAGTCTTCCCTTTATTTTTTTAGATTGTTATTTTATTTCATTCAAAACTGAGATATATTTTTTTTAGTCAAATACTTGTAGTATTCTTTAGTAGTTCGTGAATTGTGACATCAGACCCTGGGTAGTTATATAATTAGTATTAGTTCGTGGTTCGTTTCATCTTGTCGAATATTATTCATGATTGATTTATTGAAAAGTATTAGATTTTCTTTTTATTTTAAATTGTTCTATTGTGTTTAAGTAAACTTTTTAAAGAAAAGGTTAGTTAAGTTCTAACATTGTCTTGCCTAGCAAGTATGGTGTTAGGCGCCATCACGATCCCGTGGGTTGGGAATTTGGGTCGTGACAATGAGAAATGAGAAGCAAGAATTCTTTGAGAGCAAAAGTAGAGAAGGTGATGGTTGTAAATGTTTGAATGAAGAAAGAATCAAAATTGTATAGGTTGAAGGCGACGGTTTAGAGTCGCCTAGTGGCCGACCATAGCCTAACAGGCATTTAATGCCTTGGTTACTGAACCGATGGGATGTTTCGTTGATTACATCATGATCGAGCTAGTCAATGACGTCATCGGTCGAAAAGATGAAGCTCGAGAATTCATGTCATTTCTCATCATCTTATTTCTGAGAAACGAGGGGACTATCTTTATACGGTCAAAATCGTGCTCGCCCGATTTTGTATGGTTAATCGAGACCAAGATGGCAGGCCAAGGTTCAGTCCCGTGTTATATCAGATCGTAACATGAAGATACATTACCAAACTCGTAATTCAAGGACCAATTGAGATCGAGACTAGCCGAGGTCAAGATCGAATGAGATAAGCATCTAGCGAGACCGAAGAAAGTGCGTTGAGTCAAATAAAGGAAAGCCGGGATATCCGTGATCGGGCAAGGATCGTGGCAGAAATTATGGCACGTATTAGATCAAGACCGGTTATTTAGTCAATCATAGTATTTCCTTCTGTATTTAGAATTGTATCATAAGTAGAATTTCCCTACTATATAAAGGGGAGTTCCAATCATTTTGCTATCATCATATTCACGCATAACAAAGCAATATATAACGTTTTCTCTCTTAAGCATTTTTGCTCTGATGTCTTGTTCATACTTCTCAATAACAGACTTAGTTGGTTCGGGTGCGATCTAGCTCGAGGGCCAAAGCTGCGTATTACATTTGTTTGCTTTATTTTACATGTATATCCTAAAATTTGAATAACAATTAAACTTATATTGTGGTTTTAAGGATATGTGATTTCACCCAATATCAATTGATAAATGAAAAAGTAAATGACTGAATTGAACTATAAAATAAACCAAACCAGTGTATAAGCTGATGCTTGACCTCGAATTGAAGTAATCTCGAGGTGATCATCTAAGAACAATAAAGAATGAATAATTCTGATGAACAGTAAGCGGAATAATAAGCAAGAAGAAAGTGATTGTATAACTTTTTCTCAGTGAACAATGATGATTACAAATGAATAGAAATACTCTTTATATAGAAGGAGAATTCTAATTAAGGTACACTTCTAATTACAGAAAGAAATCGTATAAATAACTGATTAACCGTTATAGATTTGATCCGTTATGATATTCACACCACGATCCTCGACCAATCCCAAATACCTCGCCTTTTCCGTTACAAAGTTATCCCGATATTACTCGAAGTCTATCTCTTCAGGCCTCAATTACTACCAATCTCGACTTAGAAAGCGGCTTCGATTTCGGACTCAATGTCTCAGCTCTTCGATGCAATTCTCAATCTCGATCAAATAGTGAAATCGGGTAGCCTCGATTTCTACCGTATACATTACAGTTAATTTCAAATATCAGTTTTTATATTTCTTAGTTTGTACCAAGTGAAATCATGTATCCTTACAACCACCTATAAATTTAATTATTATCGGAATTTAAGGATAAACGGCTATATAATAGAGTATTATTTTCCCACAAGGAAAAAAAAAAAGGGAAAAAGGGAAAGAGTTTTGAAAAGCGGCAAGATCTAGACTCTAGTGATGTAGCATCGAAAATGACGGTGGGAGAAAGTAGAATAGTAGATGTAGAATACAAGGTTAAGGTTGAAATATTTTACGAGGTCATCCCAAGGGAAAAATAAAGAGGAGTGGAAGGAAAGCAGCGAGAATTAAGCGTCAAATTTTTAGAACCTCGAGGTCGAGGGAGGGAGGCCGTAAATCGTAGAGAACACACACACACTCTCTCTCTTCCAAATTCCAATTCTCCAAAATTCAGATCTTCCCTCTTATTTGTGTCCTCTCACACGCAAAGAAACACATCCCACATGCCCTCTCTCTCTCTCTCTCTTTCTCTCTACAGGACAAAGCAAAGTGAGTAACTTTTACTGACACAAGAGAGATATAACTACTAGGAATATAGGTAGCAATCCCATTCATCAGTTCCTCACATTTCCCACAATTTGAGATCCATTTCTGCAGTCATCTCTGCTGTCTACTTTGTTTTGTCCTGCCCCTCTCTGTAACGAGTTGGGTGGGTGGCTGGCTAGATCTTTGCTCAATTTTACTTGAGCATATACAACTCAATTTAGTTTTATTCTGTTAGCAATATGGAGAGCGAGAAGAAGGTTTCTCCGGTATCCGACGTGGGGGCATGGGCAATGAACGTTGTTAGTTCGGTGGGAATTATTATGGCTAACAAGCAACTCATGTCCGCCAACGGTTATTCTTTCACCTTCGGTAATATTCCTCAGATCTCGTTCCAATTTTTTCTTTTTCTTTTTTTTCTTATTGATTGCACAAAATATGCGCTCTTTGCTCCCATACTACCTTAGCTCCTAGAGGTGGATCCACGGTTTGAAGGTAGCGGGTGCACGAATGCATTTATTTATCAATAAATACAAAATGTATATGTCTGCATCCGGTTGATTCGGTTAGTTTTGGATTAATTCAGCTCAAGTTATTCGGTTCATAAATAGACAGTCTGATCCGAATCTTAAATTTGTATTCATAATATGTTCAATTATGAACCAAGAAGAAAGATAAATAGACAAGTATCATATTTACAGCTCATATCAACCTCAATGGAGCATATATTCAATTCTCAACTAGAAGCATATGAAACTATAAACCTCAAATTATTTACTTAAGAGAAAAAAAGTTAGATATGGGGGACTGGTATTCAAAAACCGAGATATCAACAGTATAATTATTACTAGTACCTATAGGTTGAGATGAATTCAGATAAACTCTTTTATTAACTAGGCACGAAAAATCGAACAAGAAAGGAAAATCGGCCGTATTATCTCGGTTAACAAAAAAAGAAAAGGAGGCCGGATTGGTACTATTTCTGCAATTGCTTATCTGGCCTTAGACGACACTACCTGAAAATATTGCTTTTGGAACTTATCTGGAAAGATATAACAGTCTTTTGTTATGGTGTTTAAGTGGAGAAGTGTAGAGGGGTCGCCCCATTATCTATCGAGTTTTAAACTGTGTGCCACTGATCTTCGGGGATCTTTGGTTATAAAAAAGAAGTCTTTTCTTGTGGTATGGAAAACCTTTAGCATCAGGCTTTATGTGCCTTATTACATCAGGCTTGTCATCAGTTGTTATTAAAAGGGTAAGGTGGTTGGCTTAATGCCTATCCGGGGAGAAGATATATATTTATGGTATTTTTGCGCTGTAGAAGCATGCATCCAGCTAAAAGCTTTTAGTTGAAGGACATAGGAAGTACAACTTACTATCCATTTGATCATATAATAATGTATGCGTTCAATTCCAAATGTTCAACCTGTCATTTTTAATTTCATGGTTTGTTTCCTCCAGCTACAACGTTGACTGGATTCCACTTTGCTGTGACGGCGCTTGTTGGGATGGTGTCAAATGCCACGGGGTTTTCCTCATCAAAGCATGTACCTTTGTGGGAACTTATCTGGTTCTCAATCGTCGCAAACATGTCTATCACTGGGATGAACTTAAGTCTGATGCTCAATTCAGTTGGATTTTACCAAGTATGATATTGTCTCTTTTGTTGTATACTCTACTCGCTTTTGCGTTTTGTCCTTAACGTTTCTTGTTATGTCTTGAATTTTCTTCTTATAGAAAAGCTAAGTCTTGGATTCCCATTATGTCGGTGAATAAGATTTGTTAACAACTTTATAATGCTATCAGCTTTCAGTCTCCTTTGGTTGGAAAAGAATATAATTACTAAAACAATGTTCACTAGAACTTTTTATCTGTTTCTTGCATCCCTTTGCTCCACATTTTGAATTTCGACCCTTAAAATCGGTACATATCAGTTTTACCTATCAGCAGAAGAAATTGTCTGATATTTCTTTTAGGTGCATTGAAGTTACAAATAACAGATAAAACTTGGTACTTGCTGAAATTTAGCTTCAAGTAGATTTTAAGGTTTGATAACTACTATGGTCCAAGTATATATGTGTTACTAGCTAGCTATGAAGGGTGTACTTGGAACAGCTTTTAGAAGATGATCCCAAACCTTTTCCTTTTCAAAAAAGGATTTCATTTTTTATTTGTTTTCATAAATTAGTTTGCTAACTTATTATATAAATAAATGTGTTTTGCAACCGTAGTTGGTGATATAGTTCATGATCTGTTGACGTGGAGTTAACTAATATCTATCAGCATCTTCATCATCTGAAACATACAACTTAATTTTGCTTTGAAAGGAAGAGAAAGGAAAGAAAATAGGAAATATGAGAATGGAATATAAGCTAGGGTTAGTATTTTTCTTTATTTGATTGGTTTAAGAGGAAAGTTGCAGGAAAGGGAAATTTATGTTCCCTGCTTCTCCTTGATTGCAAATCAGTTAGTGGAATGAAAACCAATAATAGAAAGAAAGGCTGATTTCCCTCATTCCTAGGGATCCATACATATCATTAGCTGTAGTGTTATGTTTGCTCAGGAATTCAATTTAGTCTCACAGTTCTCCTTTATACTTATTTTTTGATAAGGATATCTCCTTGGTAATCATTACAATTGATTATAGTTTTTAGTAAAGCAAGTCCATCCAAACCTTTTAGCATGTATTTGATGAAGAAAAAGTGGTTCAATGAAGTTCTTTTTTCTGTTATTTTTTGGGGATGAAGTGCCAATAAAGTGTGCCTTTTCCCAAATGCAGATGGTCCAATGAAGTTTTTGTATGTGCATGAACTTTTAGTAGGTTTGCATCCACTAGGACAGTTATTTTAGGCTCGCACCCCTATTGCAGAAGTAAATTTGAAGATAAGTTGGTCAAAAAAATTGATGTTGGTCCCTTTTTTGCTGAAAATTCATTTAGGTTTAAAAAGTTATCATTGGCAGACTTTAATGGTTATTGAGTTTTTAGCATTCAAAGTAGTTTTACTGACCGAATTGTCTGGACGAAGAAGAGTTTTGTTTTTCAAAAATGATTAAACAAGGATTTGAAGCGATTATTATTTTTGGCCTAATGGCTGCATCATTTACATATTAGAACTTTCTTTATGGTCGTAACTCTCATATATCTACTGATAAGTAAATTCATTTTGTTCACACTAGCACCACCGAAGTGCTTAAATGTCTTCTAAAAACTCAAGCGGGGACAATAGATTCATGAGCTCCTCTATGCCTTCTGTGTGTATCTCTTTACACCAAAAAGCAGAGCATCTGAAAATCTTTTTGGAAGCTGACTCTGCACTAAGAAATACTCTTTCTGCGTTGGTATTGTTCTGCTCCTCATTCATCACACTGTCATATTCAGGTTCAGTGTCTAATGAGCTGGTTGCTGATGTGTTCCTTCATGTTTGTCTCATGTTGATCTTTTCATTGGTTATTGCTTTTTAGAGAAGAGTTAGTTCAAAACTGCTAGCAAGCAGAGATGAAGTGGATCGGTAGTCGTTATTTGAACTGAACCAGATGTTTTTTTTTTACTGAACTCCAATTAGTTGATTATAGATTAATATTTTAATAGTATACTAGCAGTTAGCACTTGTTTTATTTTTGTTCCTTGGTGAAATTTCATTTTATATGCCCAAGTTTTTCCATTTTTTGATGTAGATCTCAAAGTTGAGCATGATTCCAGTGGTTTGCGTGATGGAATGGATCCTTCATAGTAAGCGTTACTCGAAGGAGGTTAAAATGTCGGTTGTGGTTGTTGTTATCGGTGTGGGTGTTTGCACAGTAACTGATGTCAAGGTTAATGCCAAAGGTTTTATTTGCGCTTGTGTTGCAGTTCTGTCGACATCATTGCAGCAGATTGTGAGTGTACTCTGGCTTCTTCATAGCTTTACTGCAAAAGACTGAATAATTAAAAAGATTCCCCAAAAGAGAAATATTTGGTGTGGATCTGATTTAAGATCGCTAGCATCAAAAGTTTAACGATAAAGTACGTTGAGGTTTCTTTTGTGATTTGATTCCATCTATTTATGCGGGTTTAATTTGTCATTACAAACTTAGTTTTTCTTTCTTGGGCACAAATTAATTTATTAGGGAGGCTGCGATAGTGCTATCGAACTTTTCTATCCTTAAAAAAGATGCCCTCTTTCTGTGAGAAAGCTAAAGGCAGAAGCCTAAATTTTTTCCCTTTTTCCTTTCTTCCCTTTTCTCCATATAAAAGTGATGAAAGTTGGCTTTTGTTTTTGCTTCTTGTTATAGCGCAGGGAAGAATTAATCACTCTATCAGACCCCTTTATGCTTGGCAAGGATCCCTTCTTGTTCTATAAAGCTAAAGGAAAGAAGTCCCAAAATTGTCATGTTTTGGTTTTAATTGAGGGGTAAAAAGGGGAGAAAGGAAAACATGAAGTCGACCTTTTTATTTGCTCACTGCTTTGGTCCCTGTTCAGTTGTATATAGAGCAAAAGCTTGCTTCTTGCAATTGCAGAGTTTAGAAACAGTTACCAGAGATATCCTGTATCTTCAATGGAACAAAGAAAGAATTTCCTGCTGGCACAATTTATATATACGTATATATTATCATCAAGCTCTCACATTTTTCAACCAAATTAGCTCGTTGGTTAATTCTTTAACCCCAATCTCTTAAACTTGTGGTTGCATTTGTGTGATCAAACGATGGTTTTCTGGTGCAGTCAATAGGCTCTTTGCAGAAAAAGTACTCAATTGGATCCTTTGAATTATTGAGTAAAACAGCTCCGATACAAGCTTGCTCCCTCCTCGTGCTTGGTCCTTTTTGCGACTACTATCTTAGTGGGAATCTATTACTAGACTACAAGTATACTTCTGGTGCCATTGTAAGTATCAACCAATCTTCTCATTCCCAGATTATGATGCATATTTGATTGGTCCTTTTTCTGCCTACTTAGCTTGATTTGCTCTGATAATTGATTTGTGGCACGTTTTGCAGTTCTTTATACTCCTGTCGTGTTCGTTAGCTGTTTTCTGCAATGTGAGTCAGTATCTCTGCATCGGGCGATTCTCTGCAGTTTCCTTCCAGGTTCTAGGCCACATGAAGACAGTGTGTGTCCTGACTTTGGGCTGGCTGCTCTTTGATTCTGCATTGACTCTTAAGAACATTTTGGGTATGCTTGTTGCTGTTGCCGGCATGGTGATCTATAGTTGGGCTGTGGAGGTTGAAAAATCCAACACCAAGAGTCCCCATGCTGCCAAAAACAGCTTGACAGAAGAGGAGCTGAGATTATTGAAGGAGGAAATGGAGAAGACAGACGTTGAAGTCGGTCAGTCCAAGGCCTAAATTGAGGTCTCTATTGTTAGCCATCACGTAATATAGCTTTTTGGATCAATTTGCATGTAGTTTATGCAATTTGTTGCATTATTCATTGAACCTCGTACATTTGGTCCCAATTTGGTGACCTTGGATTGTTTTTAATAGTTACTGAATATTTTGTTCTTTATCCAAGTCTGCCAGGGTTCATACCATTTAAGCTACTGTTATTTTACATAATTCGTTTGACTTAATTTTAAGTCACGACCCACGATAACAAGTGCATGGTAATTTATAATGTCAGTAATAGGCAAGCAGAGGAGGCTTGATAAACACTGAGTGAGATCTTGACATGGATCTTAGATGATTAAAAAAAAAACAGAAAAAAATTACTGTATACTGTAATAAATGTAGAATAGGATATTTGGACCTTTGGATAATTAGTTTATAGAAGTTTCTCTGTGAAAGTTGATTACAAGTGACTCTCACGGCTCTGGTTTGGTAGTAAAAATGTAGATGTCAGATTTGTGGATGAAGCTCAGGTCATGAACCAAACTTGGTATTTAAGCGGAGATGGATAAAAGGAAGGATTTATTATCTATAGCGTATCAGACCGTGCGTCGATAATCCTCAGAAATTCTTCAATTATCCCAAAGAAAAGAAGTTCCATTATCTATCGACATCGGGGACGAATTCTTCCTTGGAAAAAAGTCTTATAGAGTAAAAAAAAAAGAGTGAGCTCATTATTCAACGTCGACTGAAGGGTAAGACAGCCCAAGCCGTCGTTAATTTGAGGGCCCCATTTTCTATTGGTGGTAATTTTATGAACTAATTTTTTATATAAAAAATTTGATTATCTTAAGGTTAAAAATATACTATTTTAATACAGTAAAGGAAAAGAAAATTTAATTTGTTACTGATATTGACAATTGAGATTTGAATAATTCGAAGTGTATAAAAATATTTTTTTATTTGGAAACAGCCTCTCTATCCTCACAAGGTAGGGTAAAGTCTGCGTACACACTATCCTCCCCAGACCCTACAGTGTGGGATAATACTGGGTATACTGTTGTTGTTGTTGTTGTTGTTGTTGTGGGTAGAAATTGAGGTCACGAAATGCTAAAAATTTGAAAAAGAATACTGACTTAGCCTCGATTATAACATTAGCCACTTTGACATGATAGTTATTTACCTCGAAATACGAGTAACAATTAAACTTGTAATGCGTTAATAAGGATATGTGATCTAATTTAATGTCAACTGATAAATAGCTAAATAAATAAAGGAATTAAACGATTAAAATTGATCAAACCGGTGTAATTGCAAGTTATCGACCCGATCTGGATTAGGCTCGAGATCAAGTGCCAAGAACAGTAAGAACAACAAGAGTAACACGAACAATATGAACATAATGGACAATAAGAACATCAAAGAATTAAGAGTAAGTAAAAGAGCAGAGTGTTTGTATTTCTCAGTAGTAGCGTAAGTGATGACTCGTGTATGAAGATAACGATGCGTACAAGTGAATAGGGTTCCTCTTTATATAGTAGATGAATCCTAAATAAGGTATGACTCTAATTTCGGAAGTAAAAATACATGATTGATATCAATAACCGTTAATGGTTCTGCCGGTTCCGAGATTGGTGGTCGATTGCGGATATCTCGTGATTCTATAACTGTCGTTAATGCGATGTCGATTTAGCATGATCTCGATCCCTCGGTCTTCACGTCCCTCGAGCCCGAACTCGCTTCGATACAAGCTCACTCTCGAGGCATACCCTCGAGCCCGTAAAATCGGGTATCCTCAATTTTTACCGTATACAAATAGTCCTCGCGTTTCTTAGAATGAAGTGATAAGAAATGATTTAAGCCTCGATTTCTCGGTACCTCGGTCATGACGTCGTCTCCGTGACGTAAGCGATGGATGTGATCGAAACGTCCCATCGGTTCGGTTCCCAAGAACCATCAATGCTTGTCAGTCGCCGGCCGGCCATTAGTGATACCGAACCGTCGTTTGAAATCTATAAATACCACCTCTCCAATTGATTTCAAACTTTACTTTGCTTTAAACTTCAACTTTTCTTTGATTACATCTTTCAACCTTCAAACTTTTCTTGCCTTCTTCATATCTCCGCCAATCTTGCCCCTACTTTCTGCTTTTCTCACTTATATCCATGGCTAAGACCTCTAAAATAGTGCCGCAAAAGGAAAGAGCCTCCTCTTCGAAGCCGGCCGGCGACAAGACGCCGATGGAGCCACGCGTTGAGGAGTGTGTTTTTGGGCCGTGTGAACTGACTTCTGAGTTCAAGGTGGACAGGCCCCCTTCAGTTCCCAGTCGGTGTGAGCCTGTGTCCCGTTATATTTGCTCGATATCTGAAGACGATCTCGAGCAAGTGAAAAATGACTGCAATTGGAGTAACAAAAAGGTGGTGATTCCTTTACATGAGGAGGATATCACCACTTATGTGAAAGGGTTTCTGAGTGTTTACACTTACCCTTTCACATTGGGACCTGTGGACCCGGTCATACTCGACTTTTGCCACTAATATCGAGTGACCCTGGGGCTATTCCACCCTTCATTTTGGCGTCCGTGATCCTGCTTAGATTCTTTTCGAGCAAAGTCGAGGGGATGTCTTTCACCCTCGACCATCTAATCAGGTTGTACAGTCCTCGGCTCTACCGAGGTGGTTTAATAAAGCTCCAGCACCGGGCTACAAAAACATTGTACTCGAGCATAGATGAAGACAAAGATCGGGGCTGGATGGGTCGGTTCATCCGAATCAATACCTTTGATTTGATTCTTGCCGAGAGGATGCCATTCCCGAGGAATGGAATATGAAACGTAAGTCTGATCTTCGTCGATGGTGTTTGATTTCTTGTTTAATTGATTTCTCTCCCCGATCTAAGTTCCATTTCGTGGTGCAGCTTCTGCTTGGTTCCCTGGCGCCATCCCGGATCTCGAAGGTTGGGTTCGCTAACTAGCCTCCATCTCTCCATACTCCGAGCGCTGCTGGCGAGATCTGGTCAAGGGTCGATGGGAAGCTAAAAACCATGGTGAGTTCCTCTATCCATATGACGATGTCTTTCTGTAAGAATACCGATTTTTAACTTAGTCTTTTCGTGTAGGCCTCGGAGAGAATGTAGCCATGAGGCTACCTCCGCCTGGTGAAGAGGGGGTTCCACATCCATCCAAAGAGAAGATGTGACGAAGGGCCTCGTCCGCTGGTACCCCGAAGCCCAGGAAGAGCAGGGCCTGAAAATCGAGGATTGACCCTACCGTTGTGCCTGCCGATGTGGCTCAAAGACTTCGGGAGGAGGATGCGGAAGCACAAGGTGATGATGACTGCATTTTGATAGTTCCTGAGAAGGGAAGCACTGCAGCTTCCAAGGTTGTCGAGCCAGCAGTGGACACGTCGGCTCAATCTCAAGTTAGGGGGATCTCGGAGGGAGATCCGAGCGGGGTCCCTGAGCCATCGGGCGGTAAGGGCGCTCTTTGCTGCGCCGAAAGATCGGCGGATGTTCCCGAAGGGTCCAGCTCCGAGGCCCTTAGAATAGAGGAGAGTGCCCTGAGAGACTCGCTTGTGGCAATAAATATAGACGATTCACCGCCCGGTCCTTCATTTTTCGAGGGGAAATTCCGAGACGCTCAGGCTATGAGAACTCCTGATGTGGAGCTAGCCTATGAAGGGAGCGACATATTTCGAGAGTGCTTTGCCGAGGTCGAGGACGATCTCGAGCCAGACGCATCATTCGTTTTCAACAAAGATCAGTGTCTCTTGAAACGGGTAAGTATTTTTCCTTTTCACTCATGCTCACATCTAGTTCGTATCTTTTCAAGGCTAACTCCTTTTTTCATACGCATGCTATGGTGCTTCATCGAGAGGCATATTTCAAATATCGGGCGGAGCTGACCCCATGTGAAGTCGAGCTCAAAAAGCTCGTAAAGGAGAGGGATGACCTGAAACTCCTTTACGTTTGAAAGGAGGAGGATATTGCGACCTTCCGAACTGAACTTACGAGAGCTCGTCGAGATCATCGAGAAGGTAACGCAATTTCTTGAAACTTTATAAAATATTAATTCGAATTTGATGATGAACCCTTCGGTTTCGTAGTTTCAGCAGAAGGGCGAACTATAGTTGTAGCTTCAAGAAGAGGCCAAGATGAAGGAGGCTGAAACTCTAGGGTGGAGACAGCACATGGAACGTCTTGCCTCGGAGAAGGATGCACTTCGAGCCCAGTTAACTTCAGCTGAGCGCCAGCTCCAGAGTGTGAAGGAGGAAAGTCTGGCTTGAGCCCGGAGGATCGAGGAGGTTGAAGTCGTGCTTGCTAAAGCCAAATCTGAATCGGAGGCGCTTGTGGCCTCTTATCGATCTAATGTCGAGGCCGCCAATCTTAGGGCAGATGAGATCTCTGCTTCCGCTGAGATTAGATTATCATGTGCTCTCGCTCATTCTAGGCAGCAATCTCGGAGAGAGTCATTCGAAGAGTTGCATGCTCGTGGTTTCGACCTCTCTACTGATATCGAGAAGGCGAAAGCTTTGGAGAATGAGGCCACAACCTTGCTCTCCGATGATGAAGGCTCTGTTAACGGATCAGAGGTTGAGGGAGACGAGGCCTCTAAAGAAGTCATCCCCGGAGAATTCGCTCGGGAGTGACTGGTCTCGAGGGGGCTAGCCTCGATTAGATTGTAACTTTTTTTTCTTTTTTTCTTTTGGAAGGCTCTGACTGGCCCCTTGTATATATTTTTTTGATATAATGGAAAATTTTCTTTTGATGCCTTCATAAGTTTTTCTTTCATGACTTTGTATGTTTATTTTCCTTTGTTGAAAAGTTCTCATTGCTTTAGTTCAACTCGTGATCAAAATAAACCCTTAGGTTTTTCGTTTTTCCGAGGGCAAGTCCCCGAGTTTGGTACTCATTCGAGACCTTCTTTCGGGGTGGCTTAATCCAACTGATCGACGAGTTATCTTTAATAGCCAAGTCGAAACGAATCTTGAGTTTTGGGATAAATTGAACCCTTAGGTTCTCAACATATGGTTGTTAGGTATCTCGAGCTCACCGCTATAACTTTTATGTGAATCTTCGAGTTGTAGTTAACATTTTTATGAGCTCGTAATAACTGAACCCTTGGGCCTGAATTGAGTGAGAGCGAGGTCTCTAACTCTAATTGTATCAGCCTTAGGATTATTAGATCGGCCCTTAGGCTCTTTAATTTGGGCCAATTCGGCCTCTAAATACGGTTATAATTTTCCCCTTTTCGGATAAAAGACTTAGTGAAAATTTCTTTATGCCTTAGCATGTGTTTTTTTTTGTACCCGTTGGGTTTTTCGAGGGTTCAACGATAGGAAACCATTTTTTTCTTAGCTCATCTGTGTTAAGATAATTTAATACCTTTTGAGTTTTTTCGAAGGCTGATATTATCGAAGCCTTTAAATTATTGGAGGGCTGACTTTATCGAAGCCCTTTTTTGTTTGCTTTGCCTAGGATACCCTTATTTAACCGGTTTTTCAAAGTATTTGAAGGTCTTTAGTTTATGGCGGAATTCGGACGTCTCTGAGCCGCATTATTTCGGTCGTAGCCTTTTTATATGACCGTAGTCTTGAATATGGTCGTGGCCTTCGGGTATGTCTCTTGGACTTGTTCCCCTATAACATTTTTTTCAATAGTCCCCGAGTGTGATGGCCTTGGCCTATATATCGAGGGGTGCCTCTTTTGAGGTCTTACATTTTCGAACTTAAATAGCTCGAGTAGGTTGTCCGTGAATGTTCGAGGTATGGTTGTATTTGGCCCTTGAGCCATTTTTCACAAGTGTTAGTCTTGCATAATAGATCAGAATCGTATGTACATGATTCATATAATGGAAATTTTACTTCAAACGTGAGATGTTTGTGAAAAAGAGAGTGCTTCTTTGTATTATTCATACATGCATACATGTTTTATTTTCGGGACTCGGCTAATCTATATGGACACGGTTCATTCGACCGTTTAGTCCATTACAAAATTCTTCTTATCGAGACCCATTTACATAACATCCGAGGGTGATGCTTGGATACTGTTGAATTATCCTCAGGTAGCACATAGTTGTTGCCTCATTAAAAACCTTGCCGGAATAACCCATTTGGGATAAAAACCGGTCGAAGGGAAAAAAAAGTGCAATGCGTACTTTAAAACCTGAGGTCTCGATTTCTTAGACCGGATACCTACAATAAGTTAGTTTCAAATATAAGTAAAAAAAAAGTAGAAAATCATACCTTAGAAATAGTATCGCTTGGGGAGTGATATGTTCCAGTTATTCGACAATGGTTCACCATCCATTGTTCCAAGCTTGTAGGATCCTTTCCCGACTATGTCGAGGATTTGATAAGGTCCTTCCCAGTTGGGACCTAGTTTCCCCTTATTAGGGTCTCGAGTATTGATGGTGATTTTCCTTAAGACCAAGTCCCCGACTTTGAACTGTCGAAGATTGGTTCTTCTGTTGTAATACCTCTCGACTCGTTGCTTTTGTGCATCCATCCGAACGAGCACTGTTGTCACGCCCCAAAACCGAGGGACGAGACCGGTGCCTAACCGAATGAACCCGATCAAGCGAACCTGATTTGCCTTTCCTATCCAACGCGTTTCCCCGTGTTTATAGCATACATTATTCATATAAAATAGCAAGAGAAAATCAAAAACGTGGATTCACAACATAAAGTCCATTTTTCCTCTTTTAACGTTTTAACATTAGATCTTACCAAAACATACATACTAAATAGACCATTCCCGATACGGGGCCACGATTACGAGTAAGTACAACAACTACCATAAATATATTTACCATCCACATAGTATCTATAGAGCCTCTAAGAGTACGGACAAGAATACATAGACTTGCCGGTAACAAGACCCCGGCTATACCTCAAAAGAAACGACATAAACAAACTAACACAACATGTACTACACACGGCCCCGAGAGGAAGTGGAGCTCACCAAGACTGCTGAAGAGATGAAGGGAAGGCACCACTATCAGCGATCAGAGCTACCTGCTACGGAACCACCTACATCCATATAAAAGATGTAGTGCCCCCGAAAAAAGGGACGTTAGTACCATTGAATAGTACTAGTATGTATGAACAAACTTTACTCAAAGTAAAATCAAGATATGTACAGATAGAAAGCAGTTAAAGGAACCAACACGTAGTGCACAATGATATAGCAACAAGTAAAATTGAGAGCCTTAAACATTCTAATTTCAACATAATCACATTTTAGTTTTATTACATTCTGTTGCGGCGTGCAACCCGATCCCACCTTACATTTATTGTTACGACGTGCAACCCGATCCCACCTTACATTTCTTGTTGCGGCGTGCAACCTGATCCCACCTTACATTTTATACTCCACCCTTGTTAGCTCTCCACCCTTATTACTTCGTGTTGCGGCATGCAACCCGATCCCACCGTACAATATTACAGTTCACCCTTATTACCTCTCCACCCTTATTACTTCGTGTTGTTGCGTGCAACCCGATCCCACAGTACAATCACATTTCACAGCAACAACCACCAAAAATTAAAATCACAAGGATCTTCATTATGAAGAACATAAGTTCATATCAACTAATAACTATGTGAAATCAAGGCATAATGATCCTTGCCAATCAGTAATTCATCTATGGTGTTGCCACAATCATTTAACTCAATAAAATTAGTCCATATTTACTTTCATCATTTGCTACACATCCTTTAGCACTTTGATACATTCAACAATGTAACTAATAGCAACATCAACCAATAATTCAATCACAGGGCTTCATATCATAAAGAGTACAATTTCGTAACACCCAAACAATCATGTATTCACAATAGTCTTTATCATCAATTAATTCAACCACAAAGGTATTCATCAACAAGAATATAAATTCATTATAAAACCAACAATCCATATGAAGTTAAGCCACAATAAACCTTTCCGACAATGAGTCATATACGATATTTCCATGGTCTTTTAGTTTAATTAGATCAATTCACAATTCTCCTTCATCACTTGTTACATAGCCATTATCACCTAGATACATTTACACATTTGGGTTTATCATCATTCTTTCATACCAACATACTCAAGCATTTAACGAACCTTGCACGTGTTAAAGTAATCACATAGAAGTCACCTTTCACAATCTCAATTATCACGATAATCGACTAAGACAAATCAGAGAATGAAATCTCACACCTTAACAAAACCGGGCAATCAATTCACATATACTCAACAAGAAACTCATACCGAATGTTTGGACACCAACAAGGTGATTCTACGAAGATTAAAGTTAGCCATACATACCTCAAAGAGCTTTTCCTTAAGTTTATACAATACACCAACACCTATAGCAATAACAATCTATAAGGAGATAACGGAAATCGATTAATAATTTGAAGGATTACCCATGGTGAAACTCTCTTAGGAATTTCATCAAACACCTAACATGTGAAGTAGACTACAAGGTTTAAAAAATGGCAATTTCTTCTTCCCTCACCCAAATTTTATCATGAACTACCCAACTTGGTTCTTTAATATCACATACTACAACTTAGTCCCACATGCATAGCCTATTTCTAACCCTCACAACATATTTGAACCCCTAACCTCTTGCATAAAATTTTTGGGAGTAGGACTTACCCGGATGTAGGACAATCTAAGGTTATCTTCCTTGATTCTTGAAGGCTTGAGCAAGATTTGGGTGATTATGAAGTTAGACCCCTTCTTTCTCTCTCTATATGCTCTCATCTCTCTCTAAAATCAGTAGAAAATGACCCCAAATAAAGCCCCTAAACCTATTTATGAAAATGGGGTCGGGTTATAAAAATAGGAAAAATAAGCCTCTGGAACAGGGTGTGCGATCGTAGAATGGACCGTAAATCAAGAATGTTGGCCGCAGAATGCATCACGAAATAGGTGCCCAAAATTACGCAACACTGGCCCACTCCGCGACAGATCAGTGATCGCAGAGTAAAAAATGCGACAGAAATGCGATCTCAGATTCAACACAGGATCGCATTTTTCCATCCTTTGGTAATTTGATCATAACTTTGTGTGGGAATGTCCAAATGACGAACGATTTGAAGCGTTGGAAACTAGAATCAAATACCTTTCATTTGATAGTTTATTAATCACATAATACCATATATATATATTTATATATGATCGTTCAAAGTGTGGACTAGTGCAAGCACCTTTGGAATTTTAGCCTATTATGAAATTTTCCCATTTGGCTTAGACTTAGGCTTCTCCGGGGCCTTACATTCTCCCCCGCTTAGGATCATTCGTCCTTGAGTGAGAGGTAGAGCCTGACCCAAATACCTAACATAACATATCTCTTTTCTATCCTACCTTAAGTCCCTAAATTTTGACTAACTCAAAAAATTTTCAGAAATTTCGGCAGCATCTCCTTTGTAACTAGGCCTATCCACCTGTTAGAGAATCACCCAAAACCATCCTAAAAACTCATCAATAACTCGACAAAGCACCACAATGTATTTACCCATAACACTAATTCTCAGTATCACAAGAACTACATTATCATAATGACACCTGAACATGGACTACACATTTTTAGATCATAACACCAATAAGGTACCTTTCAAGTCAAAACTAATTGATATACAATCAAGCGAAAATATTTTCCTTCCACGACACTTTCGACCTTCAAGGCGGCCCCCTCGACTTACAAGCTTTGCCATAACACATTCACGGAAGCAATCCCAACCCCTAAACTTATCTAACAAAGATGATAGCTAGATACCTCGCATAAGCTGACTATCCATTAACTTCACCTTCGATAATTTACACCAGGATGATACACAAAGGATCTCCAACTACCTTTTTAGGCATATACATGTGAAAACACAAATACATGAGGAACAACTACGGGAAAACATCATACCCCTAGTGTGACCTAATGGGAAATGCGCTTATGTACTATTCATTACCAATTCACATAACATCTACAGGGGGAATTTTTGAGAATAACCGGTTCACCCTCCTGAATTCTAAATCTCTATGTGAACACCCAAACTAAACCCGTGGTGACCTTCACGATTACTCTAAGATGTGCCATAATAAATTGACCATAAAATTACCTACTGATTATATGAGATCACAGGGTGACTTTGACACGTTTGAACCTTCAATACCAAATAGACCTAATGCAGTAAGGAGCAACGGAGTTCAAGATTGGGATGGAATTATTCAGGAATCCATTAATGTCCTGAGCAGAGTATTTCATGAGGTTATATGCTAGGAGACACGAGGATTTCTATTAATGATGCCGACATGGTTTGATCCAGGTGACTACATCAATTATCAGATAAGTGAAGCATAGTGGTAACTAGTATTCTTAGATAAGGTGGATACCATGTATATGAACTTGAGATTTTAAAGAAGTGATCAAGTAGGATACGCCGGTTGTGTCCCTAAGTGTAAGGTAAGTAGTTGAGCTCAAATAGTAAGACTCTTGCAACATGGGTGTGATTGAGGCCACAAATGAAATACGTGGAATTTGTTTTCACTCCTAACAATAAGCGACACAAGGATTTTATGCCTCAAGTGCATGAGGATGGAAAATAAGTGATCTATTTATGAGATTATCATAATTCGAACAATCTAACCCTTCCTAAGGCGGTGGAATGTCAGAGGTAGCAAAATTCCCATACATAACAATGACGTTGTCAATACTCCTAGGAGCCGAGTGAGCAGAGAACCACATAACCTCATCAAATCCGACCCATTTATGACATTTGAAAAGGGGACACAATTTGGTTTGAAATCATGGCAACTTAATCTTGAACTTTAAGGAAAATCATTACTTTTGGAACCCATGAGACAAGACCTCGTAGCCCTAGAAAGTTGTCAACAATGGCGAGAAAGTACTTAAAATCATTACGAGTTAGTGTAGAATAAGGCCTCGAAGTGACCATATGAATAATCATGAAAGGGTGAGAAGTCGTAATGCACTTATCGAAGATGAGTAACCTGAGTTATCTAGTCATAGGGACAAGCAGAGCAGGTGGATGATTTTTATAGGAGAAAATCTCACAAGGAGTGCGAGCAATATCTTTTATCCTAACAAAAGGAACATATCCCAACCCTTGATGCCATAAGGCATAAAATTAGATTCACAAGGAGAGTTACCAGATGAAAATAGATAGTAAGGCAGCACAACTAAGAGCATCATTTGGAATCAACAAGCTTAAACAGAGTTGAAGACATTAGAAGTCTGTAGTAAAGGGGAAATTTGCCCACTGCCAGGGCGCTTGTAGAGTACATAAAAGTGAGGTTAATTAAATCAGATCATATAGTTGGATATCTAGTCGAGAAGTTGAGATAATATCCATTGAAGATTACGGGTAAACAACACATGATGCAAGGCAAATGAAAAGAAAGTGAGAGAGCTTATAGAAGTGACCTTTAAATCATAACCATTAGGAAAGGTGATAATATAAGGGATTACGAGGAGCTAAATTTTTGAAAGAAGATCTCCGCATATAATCACATGATGTATAGCTCCAGAATTTAAAAATCCAATTACGTTTAGCAACTCTACTTCACAACAAAGCACTACAACACACTTCTACACAACCAGTTATTACCAACCAAATTAGGAGATGCTATAAGACTTGGCCGAGAGAAAGGCTTGACATATGGATGTGTTACTAGGTGTGTTGCTCCTTGGTGCGCCCCAAAACTAAAAGCGGGAGTTAGACTGGGAAGAGGATTGTTAGATTAGCACACGCATAAGTGGTTCAGAAATTGCGGCATGCTATCAACCCTTGATGAACTTGAAGTGAAGTGGGAACCCATGTAATTTGTGGCACTTATTAACCCATTGACTAGATATCTAGAAGTATTTTTAAAATTAGAGCTACTCTTTCTGGTTCAGAGTTCAACCTTTAAGGATAGTACTTCTAAGGGGATAGGATTGAGAAGGAATAATACCCTATAGTGAATGAAGCAGGTTCGTAGTTAAAGTAAGAGAATGGATTGACTTGTCTTTCCACCTATAATTCTCCATATTTCTTTAGTTATGTCAGAATACTGAAAACCCCAGTAATATCAGAGGACCAAAAACTAGTTAACCAGAAAATAAAGGTATTGTTACATCTATCCCATTTCCTATATTCAGCGGCATTGGTAAAGAATTTGGGTGGATTACTATTGATAAAAGAAATTGTATTTCTAGATAACAGGGACACAATTATGCTCTTTCTTCAGCCCTCGAAATTGGAACTGAGAAATGGGTCATCAACTAGAGGAAATTCGGGTATGTCAGATGAACTAACAAAAAGGGAACTTGAGGTTTTAGGAGTAAACTCAATAGCTTCACGGCTAGGGGAGCCACTACAAACATCAAAATCAGTTGGATTCGTAGCAACATAGAGCAATTAACATATAGCGACACTCAAATAAGTATTATGCAAACCAAAGGAGGAGCGAAAATGCTCGTCTTCCTTACAACCAGAAGAAGAACAACCTTCAAGATAAGATGGGCAACAAGAATAAGCAGCATGATCCCGCTACATGGAGGCTCAACAGACCCCAGCTTCGATGGAGATTTAGTAATGTTTAAAAGTAATTGAGCAGACCAAATTCAAAAAATAACCTGTCGGAGAAGAGGGAGATTCTCCCCAAAAAAATAAAAATCTTGCCGATTTCAACCACTAGGCCCAAATGAAAGCCTCAACAAAGATAGAGCGAGGGCACTACCATACTAGAGATGATGATGACACAAGGAAAGATCTTCACTATGACACTATGTCAACATTCAGATGATGCAAAAACTTGAAGAGAAATGGCCTAGGGTTTCGAATAGAGAAGAATAAATGGTCGAGAGAAAATATCCTTTTATTTTGTGCGAAAATATTAGAATTGTCCATCCATTCATTCGAGAAGAAATTCTTCGGGTATAGTCCCTTGTTAGAATTTAGACAGGTGCGTCAGAAATGTTAATTCTATAGCTACAACTCAATTCAAGGACATGATTATAGAGCTCGATGTCATAAGAGATTTCTTATAAGAGAACTTGTGGTAGAGTGGATTCACGAAATAATGGATCTCGTTCAAAGAGTAGCTGCATGCGATATTTTGTGACTCAACATTTGTTAAGACCATGCCTATGACAATTCTTCAATATGGAGGTATATATACAACAAAAGTACGTTGGTTATGCTAAGGAGTGACTTACTTGATGACTTCGGTTGATAGGGCAATAGCTTAATCGATGCCCCTCGACTCCATATCCCTAACGTACGTTGGTACCATACCGACATACTATAGGATTTTGTGGTGTAGTGACATCAATAGGGACAAGGGCACTCCCCTCTTAGCGATAGGGTCTACCAACCCCTCCACAACTCAATACATTCTCCTAATAAGACCTTGGGCAATCCCTTCGAACTCAATGGTCGGATCAATCCCTCCTCATGGCTTCAAACATGCGGATTATGGTATCACGATTACTCCTTTTGAGAGTAAGACTTGGAGAAAAAACTAACTCCCTAACTTGAACTCTGTCGCACGATTGGAGTATCAAAGAAGGGTGAAATTTCTAAATGTCCATGTAGCCCCCTAATTATAAATGTGGTCGACAACAACACCGATAAGAAGGGCTCTACTAGACACGGTTCCGAGATATCCTAGGGCACTTTAAAACCTTAGGCTCTGCTACCAAGTTTGTCACGCCCCAAAACCAAGGGACAAGACCGGCGCCTAACCGAATGAACCCGGTCAAGCGAACCTAATCTTTCCTACCCAACGCGTTTCCCCATGTTTATAGAATACATTATTCATATGAAATAGCAAGAGAAAATAAAAAACGTGGATTCACAACATAAAATCCATTTTTCCTCTTTTAACATTTTAACATTAGATCTTACCAAAACATACATACTAAATACAACATTCCCGATACGGGGCCACGATTACGAGTAAGTACAACAACTACCCAAAATATATTTACCACCCACATAGTGTCTGCGGAGCCTCTAAGAGTACGAACAAGAATACATAGACTTGCCGGTAACAAGGCCCCGGCTATACCTCAAAAGAAACGACATAAACAAACTAAGACAACATACTACACACGGCCCCGAGAGGAAGTGGAGCTCACCAAGACTGCTGAAGAGATGAAGGGAAGGCACCACTATCAGCGATCAGAGCTACCTGCTATGGAACCACCTACATCCATATAAAAGATGTAGCGCCCCCGGCAAAGGGGTGTTAGTACCATTGAATAGTACTAATATGTATGAACAAACTTTACTCAAAGTAAAATCAAGAGACGTACAGATAGAAAGCAGTTAAAGGAACCAACACGTAGTGCACAGTGATATAGCAACAAGTACAATTGAGAGCCTTACAGATTCTAATTTCAACACAATCACATTTCAGTTTTGTTACATTCTGTTGCGGCGTGCAACCCGATCCCACCTTACATTTCTTGTTGCGGCGTGCAACCCGATCCCACCTTACATTTTACACTCCACCCTTGTTAGCTCTCCACCCTTATTACTTCATGTTGCGGCGTGCAACCCGATCCCACCGTACAATATTACACTTCACCCTTATTACCTCTCCACCCTTAGTACTTCGTGTTGCTGCGTGCAACCCGATCGCACCGTACAATCACATTTCACAGCAACAACCACCAACAATTAAATCACAAGGATCTTCATCATGAAGAACATAAGTTCATATCAACCAATAACTATGTGAAATCAAGTCACAATGATCTTTGCCAATCAGTAATTCATATATTTGTTGCCAAAATCAGTCCATATTTACTTTCATCATTTGCTATACAACCTTTAGCACTTTGATATGTTCAACAATGTAACTAATAGCAAATCAACCAACAATTCAATCACAAGGCTTCATATCATCAAGAGTATAATTTCGTAACACCCAAACAATCATGTGTTCACAATAGCCTTTATCATCCATTAATTCAACCACAAAGGTATTCATCAACAAGAATATAAATTCATTACAACCAACAATCCATATGAAGTTAAGCCACAATAAACCTTGCCGACAATGAGTAATATACGATATTTCCATGGTCGTTTAGTTTAATTAGACCAATTCACAATTCCCCTTCTTCACTTGTTACATAGCCCTTATCACTTAGATACATTTACACATTTGGGTTTGTCATCATTCTTTCATACCAACATACTCAAGCATTTAACGAACCTTGCACGTGTTAAAGTAATCACATCTAAGTTACCTTTCACAATCTCAATTATCACGATAATCGACTAAGACAAATCAGATAGTGCAATCTCACACCTCAACAAAACCGGGCAATCAATTCACATATACTCAACAAGAAACTCATACCGAATGTTTGGACACCAATAATGTGACTCTACGAAGATTAAAGTTAGTCATACATACCTCAAAGAGCTTTTCCTTAAGTTTAATACACCAACACCTCTAGCAATAACAATCTATAAGGAGATAACGGAAATCGATTAATAATTAGAAGGATTACCAATGGTGAAACTCTCTTAGGAATTTCATCAAACACCTAACATGTGAAATAGACTACAAGGTTTAAAAAATGGCAATTTCTTCTTCCCTCACCCAAATTTTATCATGAACTAACCCAATTGGTTCTTTAATATCACATACGACAACTTAGTCCCACATGCATAGCCTATTTCTAACCCTCACAACATATTTGAACCCCTAATCTCTTGCATGAAATTTTTGGAGTAGGACTTACCCGGATGTAGGACAATCTAAGGTTATCTTCCTTGATTCTTGAAGGCTTGAGCAGGATTTGGGTGATTATGAAGTTAGACCCCTTCTTTCTCTCTCTATATTCTCTCATCTCTCTCTAAAATCAGTAGAAAATGACCCCAAATAAATCCCCTAAACCTATTTATGAAAATGGGGTTGGGTTATAAAAATAGGAAAAATAAGCCTCCGGTACAGGGTCCGCGATCGCAGAATTGTCCGAAAATCAAGAATGTGGGACACAGAATGCATCGCGAAATAGGTGCCCAAACTGCGCAACATTGGCCCACTCCGCGACAGATCTGTGATCGCAGAGTCAAAAATGCGACAGAAATGCGATCGCAGATTCGACACAGGATCGCATTTTTCCAGCCTTTGGTAATTTGATCATAACTTTATGTAGGAATGTCCAAATGATGAAAGGTTTGAAGCATTGGAAACTAGAATCGAAGACCTTTCATTTTATAGTTTCATATAATACCTTATATATATTTATATATTCTCTTTCAAAGTGTGGATTAGTGCAAGTACCTTTGGAATTTTAGCTTATTATGAAATTTTCCCATTTGGCTTAGACGTAGGCTTCTCCTTGGACCTCACATTACTTATTTATGACTCATACACTTATTCCCTACATCCAATTCATTTACATCATATTTATAGCACATAAAATATTATAATTAGTCTACCTGGCATCCCGAATTCCAATATTGCTTAAATTTTTCGGGGCCTTACAATTGTTTCTCGTCTTTCATCTAACAATTCGAGGCTGGTATTCATTGCCTCGTGGTTGGACTGTTCTGTTGCATGTCGAAACCTGGCGCTGGGCTCCCAGACTTAGACAGGTACTAAGGCTTTAGAGCCATATACTAAAGAAAATGGGGTTGCTCTGGTCTTGGGCTTTGATGTCGTCCGATACGCCCATAGAACCTTAGGTAATTTTTCTCTCCACTTCCCCTTGGTTTCGTTTAGCCTTTTTTCAAGTTTTGGATGGTAGTTTTATTCGTTGATTCGGCCTATCCGTTTACAATAGGGTGATATGGCATCAATATTATCCTCTTTATTTTGTGATCCTCGAGGAATTTCATTACTTTAATGCCGATTGAATTTTTTGCCATTATCACACATTATTTCCGCAGGCATCCCGAATCGACATGCAATGTGATCCCATATGAAGTCTATCACTTCCTTTTCTCTAACTTTTTCGAAGGCCTGTGCTTCAACCCATTTAGTAAATAGTCAGTCATAAGCAATATGAATTTAGCTTTACCTGGGGTCGATAGCAGAGGACCGACGATGTCCATTCCCCATTTAATGAATGACCGTGGGATAGGACCGAGTGAAGTTGTTCACCGGGATGGTGAATCATTGGTGCAAACCTTTGACATTTGTCGCATCTTCGAACGAACTCCTTAGAATCTTTCTCCATGATGTCCCAATAGTATCCTTCTCCGATGACCTTTCGAACTAGTGACTCGGCACCAAAATGGTTTCCACAAGTGCCTTCGTGGATTTCTCGCAAAACATAGTCAGTATCTCGCGGCCCCAAGCATACTGCCAGTGGACCATCGAATGTTCTCCTGAATAGCATTCCGTCTTCGTCTAATGTGAATCGAGTGGCTTTGGTCCGTAAGGTTCTTGATTCCTTGGGATCCAATGGCAACCTCCCGTTCTTCAAATATTCGATGTATTTGTTTCTCCAATCTCAGGTTAAGATTGTGGAATTAATCTCGGTATTCCCTTCCTCGATTACAGACCTCGAGAGTTGGACGACAGTCCCCGAGCTAATTTCGTCTTCATCGACGACGATCCCAAGTTGGCAAGTGTATCGACCTCAGTATTTTATTCTCGAGGTACATGCTGCAGGGTCCATCCTTTGAAGTGGTGTATGGTGACCTGTAATTTTTCTAAGTACCTTTGCATCATGTTCTCTCAAACTTTGAAGGTTTCGTTCACCTGGTTAACTACCAGTAGGGAGTCACATTTAGCTTTGATGACTTCCGCTCCCAAGCTCTTAGCTAGTGCAAGACCTACAACCATAGCTTCATATCCGGCCTCGTTGTTAGTCAGTTTTTGGAAGTCTTAATTGATTGTCTAATAACGTTTCCCGTGGGCGGTTTCAAAATAATACCAAGCCCGGACCCTTTCACGTTCGAGGCTCCGTCCGTGAAGAGGGTCCATACCCCCGATGAGGTACCCGATTTTAGCAGAAGTTCCTTTTCTAATTTGGGTACGAGGGTTGGCGAAAAGTCTGCCCCGAAGTATGCTAATATTTGAGACTTGATGGTCGTTCGGGGTTGATATTCAATATCGTACCCGCCAAGTTCGACGGACCATTTGGCCAATCGGCCCAATAACTCGGGCTTGTACAGTACATTCCGAAGGGGATAGGTGGTGATAACACATATAAGATGACATTGAAAATACGGCTTTAGTTTTCTAGATGCGCTTATCAATGCGAGTTCCAATTTTTCGAAGTGTGGATACCTAGTTTCAGTATCTCCTAAGGTTCGACTCACGTAATAAACTTGAACCTACGTACCTTGTTCTTCTCGAACTAATACTCCACTTACCGTTATCTCGGACACCGCCAGATATAGGTATAGATTCTCATCTTTCTTTAGGGTGTGAAGCAAATGTGGGCTCAATATGTATCGTTTCAATTCCTCCAACGCTTGATGACATTCCAGGGTCTATGTAAAATCATTTTTCTTCTTGAGTAAGGAAAAGAACATGTGGCTCCGATCTGATGACCTCGAAATGAACTGGCCTAAGGCAGTTATCCGTATAGTTAGTCTCTGAACGGCTTTCACGCTGTCCATGATGGTGATGTACTCGATGGCCTTAATCTTATCGAGATTGATCTCGATTCCCCGATTTGACACCATAAAGCCGAGGAATTTGCCCCATATGACCCCGAAAGCACACTTTTCGTGGTTAAGCTTCATGTTGTATTTCCTCAAGATTTCGAATGTTTCCTGCAAATGAGTCAAATGGTCCTCTGCGCGCAGAGACTTAACTAACATATCGTCAATGTAAACTTCTATTGATTTTCCTATATGTTCTTTGAACATCTTGTTAACTAGGCGTTAATATGTAGCCCCCGCATTTTGTAGCCCCAAGGGCATTACATTATAGTAGTAGGTTCCATACTTAGTGATAAAAGAAGTTTTTTCCTGGTCTTCTGGGTCCATCTGGATTATGTTGTACCCAGAATAGGCATCGTGAAAAGTAAGTATCTCGTGGCCGGCCGTGGCATCGCTCATTCGATCGATGTTAGGCAAAGGAAAAGAATTTGTCAGACATGCTTTATTCAAGTCCTTATAATCTACACACAATCTAAGTTTGTTCCCCATTTTGGGGACTACGACTACGTTGGCTAACCACTCGGGATATTTTACTTCCCGAATGGACCCTATTTTAAGAAGTTTGGTTACCTCCTCCTTTATGAAGGCGTGCTTCACCTCAGACTGGGGCCTTCTCTTTTGCTTTATCGGTCTGAACTTGGGATCCAGGCTCAACCGATGAGTTGTTATCTCGGGTGGGATTCCTGTCATGTCTAAATGGGACCATTCAAAGCAATCCATGTTATCAATAAGAAATTGAATGAGTTTTTTCCTGAGTTCGGGGTCAATATCGTTCCCAGGTAAACCTTACGTTCGGGTAGATACTCGATAAGTATCACTTGTTCTAGCTCCTCGACCGTTGATTTGGTTGCACCCAATTCTTCAGGAACGACAAAAGTTCGAGGAGTGAAAAAATCATATTCTTCTTCGATTACCTGTTTATCTGATTCGGTCGAGGCTGAGGATGGTGATTGCTATTTGGCCACTTGCTTATCTTTGATGCTCGACTTTTCTGAGGTCGACGGTGCTAATATCAGTGTCATCTCGTCAACTGCAAACATTTCCTTCGCAGCGTGTTGTTCCCCATAAATTATTTTCACACCATCCACTGTTAGGAACTACAACATTTGGTGAAGGGTCGATGGTACTGCCCTCATGTTATGGATCCACGGCCTTCCGAGCAGTGCATTGCATCTCATGTCGCCTTCGATGACATGAAATTTTGTGTCCTGGATGGTCCCGGCCATGTTTACTGGTAGGATTATCTCCCCTTTTGTTGTTTCGTTGGCCATGTTGAAGCCATTTAGGACTCGTGATGCAGGTACAATATGGTCTAGCAGGCCGAGCTTCTCTACGACCCTCGATCTAATTATGTTTTTCGAGCTACCTGGATCCACGAGAACACATTTAACTTGAATTTTATTTAGCAAAATAGAAATTACCAGGGCGTTGTTGTGCGGCTGTGAGATGCCTTCTGCTTCTTCATCGTTGAACGAGAGAGTGCCTTCGGGAACATAGTCTCGAGTCTGCTTCTCCCTCGTGATCGACACTTTAGTGCGTTTGAATATAGGTTCTTGTGGGATGTCGACCCCGCCGACGATCATGTGGATAACATGCTGAGGTTCTTCTTGCTCGTTCTTTCTGTTGGTGTCTCTTTACCTGAAGTGATTTTTGGCTTTATCACTGAGGAATTCTCGAAGGTGACCCTTGTTGAAGAATTGAGCTACTTCCTCTCTCAATTGTCTGTAGTTTTTGGTCTTATGGCCATGTGTGCCATGGTATTTACACATCAATTTTGGATTCCTTTGAGAGGGATCGATTTGTATAGGTCTGGGCCACCTAGTGTCTTTGATCCTCCCGATGGCCGATACGATACCCGAGGCGTCGATAATGAAATTGTACTCAGATAATCGGGGTGCTTCTGTGGGATCTGCGTATTTGTCGAATCCAGTTTTGCTCATGAGTCCCCGAGAATTTTGTCCTTGGTCACCCCTCCAATCGTTCCGGGCGGAATTACGTCCCGGATGGTTATTCCTTCTATCTGAAGAATATGATTGATATCTATCTTTATTCGACCTCGATTCTCTATCAACATCTCTTTGGCTCTTACCTATCTACCGGCTAGGATGCACTGAGCCCGAGGGGGTTCCCAGTTGGTCGTCCTCGACCCTAATCTTCGACTGATATCGGTTGTGAACATCTGCCCAAGTCACAACCGGTTACTCTATTAAGTTCTGCTTCAATTGGCGTGATGCGATCGAACTCCGCTCGTTTAATCCCTAGGTGAAATCTTGAACAGTCCAATAATCGATAACCGGTTGTAACTCCATACGTTCCATTTGGAATCGAGATACAAACTCTCTTAGCATCTCGTTATCACTCTGCTTCACCTTGAAGAGGTTTGATTTTCTTGTTGCAACCTTTATAGCGCCAGCGTGTGCCTTTACAAATGAATCTGCCGACATGGCAAACGAATCGATGGAGTTTGGTGGCAAGTTGTGGTACCAAATCATAGCTCCCTTCGACAGGGTCTCTCTGAATTTCTTTAGCAATACTGACTCGATTTCATCGTCTTCCAAATCATTTCCTTTTATGGAACATGTATAAGAGGTAACGTGCTCATTGGGGTCCGAGGTCCCGTTGTATTTAGGTATATCGGGCATCTTGAACTTCTTTGGTATGGGCTTCAGAGCCACACGTGGAGGGAATGGTTTTTGCACAAACTTTTTGGAGTCCATTCCTTTTAAGATCGGTGGTGCCCCCGGAATCTGATCGACTAGAGAATTATAGGTTTTCACTTTCTTGTCGCTAGCCTCGATTTTCTTTTCTCCTGACCCTATTCTCTTAGTAAGCTCCCTGAGCATTCTCATTATAGCAGGGTCAGTTGTAGAAGTATTGTCACCTGATCTTTCAGGCACTGGCTCGGTACGGCGACTAGCCTCTTGTTCGACCCTATTCAGTGTCATGTGCTGATTTTGCAACTGAGCAATGGCGTTCTGTTGGGCTTGCAGCATTTCAAATATAACTTGGAGACTGACACCTTTATCTCCTCTACCCTGAGTACCTCGACCGTCAGTTCGACCCTCTCTGCGTACGCTTCCATCGGGGTCCCCGCCTAAGTCCGCATTCAGAGCAATATGCAAACCGACATCGACCGGGTTGATGAGTGGTGCTCCTCCGAGGTCAGCTTGTGGCACCTCGATTCCTGGAGCTATAATATTCTCGTTATCTCCATGGAGCCCGAGACCGTTGTCACCATGAGTAGCTGTGTATTGTGAGTTTGACATGATTTATCCTGAAAATAAAATTCTTGACAAGAAACAAGCGTAAAATAGTGTGTTAAGTCAGAACTAGCACTGGACAATCACTATTATCCTTAGCCCCACGGTGGCGCCAAACTGTTTATTCGAAATACGAGTAATAATTAAACTTGTAATGCGGTTATAAGGACATGTGATCTAATTCAATGCCAATTGATAAATAGCTACATAAATAAAGGAATTAAATAATTAAAATTGATCAAACCGGTATAATTGCATGTTATCGACCCGATTTGGATTAGGCTCGAGATCGAGTGCCAAGAACAGTAAGAACAACAAGAGTAACACGAACAATATGAACAGAATTGATTGTAATAACATCAAAGAATTAAGAGTAAGTAAAAGAGCAAAGTGTTTGTATTTCTCAGTAGTAGCGTAAGTGATGACTCGTGTATGATGATAATGATGCGTACAAGTGAACAAGTTCCTCTTTATATAGTAGAGGAATCCTAAATAAGGTATGACTCTAATTTGGGAAGTAAAAATACATGATTGATATCAATAACCGTTAATGGTTCTGCCGGTTCCGAGATCTTCGCCGAGATTGATGGTCGATTGCCGGTATCTCGTGATTATGTTACTGCGATATCGATTTATCCTAATCTCGATCCCTCAGTCTTCACGTACCTTGAGCCCGAACTCGCTTCGATACAGGCTCACTCTCGAGGCATACCCTCGAGCCCGTAAAATTGGGTATCCTCGATTTTTACCGTATACAATAGTTTAGACTTATTTTTCAAATTATATAGCGTTAAAGAAAATATTACAAGTATAAAATAAGATTTTACTCGATATACTTAACAAGATAACAAGACTTGATTTTCTGTCAAATGCCTATATTTCTTATAACATAAAATTACTATAACAATTATATTCGGGGAGTAAAAAAATTTCAAATTAAAATTGATAAAATCTTGTATAGGATCAACAATGTCTCACGAGAAGTTAATTAATTGAAATAGAAATATTATCAGTTAAAAATGAATTAGTATAATAACTCGATTATAAGAAAATTACTAATAATCTTGAATCTGAAGAGGTTAGGAAAATAAATTTCAAATAATATATTTATAAAAAATTAACAAAATTAAGGTATCTCCTCCAAATTTTACTTTAGGCCACCAACTATGTTGAGCCGCCCCATTTATTATTCATCTAGTTCTAAATCGTACGCGGTGATCTTTCGGTTTTCTCAAAAAGAGACCCTAGTATGAAGTGTCCATATGATAGTAACGGACAAGAAGCGGATAGGCATTTTGTCTATGATGTTACTCTTAATCCAGCATTATTGCTTGTTGGTCGATCCAATATAAGCCATAAGTCTCTATATTCAATCTCACAAAAGGAGAATTAAAGGCCTCTGTAGGTAAGTGTACCATTCCGTCTCGTTCTTGATTCATCAATTTGAAATGATTCAATAAAAAAAGATTATTAGAACCATTGAGAGAAAACTATATTAAGGAGTATTTTAAGTCTCTAAAGCTAATGATTATGATGATTAAGCCAATTCTGACTCTTGATCGGAGGATACGGAGGTCGAGAATTAAGGTAAATAGTTAGTGGATAATGTGTTTTCCTTGTCCATACCATTAGTATTAGTGTTAGTCATGTACTTTTTTATTTTTAGATTTATATTACTACATGTTATTTCGTTCGTTTAAGTTTTCGTGCTATCTTGTTGACATTAGTGCCTGTTGCTACTCGTTTTTTTTTCCATCTTTTTTTGAGCCGAAAATCTATAAGAAACAATATTTTTTTCTTCTCAAGGTAGAGTTAAAGTCTGCGTACATATTATCTTCTTCAAACCCTACTTATAACTACTTATAAGATTACATTAATTTGGTTATTATTGTTATTATTATTGTAAGCCAATTATAGTGTATTTCAAGAGTAGAGTCTCAAGACTAGCAAATTAAAAATTTCTTAGTAGTGGTACATCGTGTAGTTTGTAATATTTGCGAAGAACCAAACAGATGAATACTCTAAATTTGAACATATTCTTGAATTAACTAGAATGATCTTACGCCATAATTATGTTGAGTTGATGACATTGAGTATGATCATTAATGAAATGGAACACGAAATATTTTATTAATATTATCTACTTCTCTAAAAAAAATTTGAATAACATATATTCTTCAAGCTCGTTAGCATCATACAATCTGCTCTGGAAACAAAGTTAACAATTCTCAAGAGCTCTCAAGTGTTGAAGCCTATGTTTAGCCCTACTAATTGAGCCAGCAATATCAAATGGGGGGGGGGGGCAAAGTTAGGTGCTTATCTTAGAATGATGATCCACCAACAAGTTTTAATTGTTAAAAAAAAATGGCGATATTATTCTGTTTGTTGAGCAAGAATTCTATATTTTGAGAAATATCATGGTCGTTTAGTTTTAGTTTATTTAATAAGGTTCATTTGAATCGAATTAGTTCTTTTTAGATCATGTCATCAGACTAGACATGCCATCGGAGGGGCAACTAGCCAGTAATTATTTTGTCCTAAACTTTAAACTAAAAATTTTAACTTAAGAACAATTCAGGATATTTTTATCCCGAAAAAATAAATTGAAAAACTGAATCTCATGACGCACTGGCTAATTTCTAAATAACATCCCTTTAGAGTGGTTAGCTGGTGTTATTTCTAGAGAAAATCTCACTTTAGACCCATTAAGCCAATACTATTTACCCTTTAATACCCAAGCCCAAAGAATTTACTTTTCCTATCTACACAGTCTAAACTATTTACCCGCCTACCCAATCCCCTTTCCCTTTTCAATTTCTATAAACAAGCAGAGTTCTACATCCCAGTTCTTTTCCCCTTTAAAAAAAACCATAGCTTGGTCTTTTTAGTGGATGATGAAAATTCAGTATAAACCCATGCATTTACCCCATATTTTTTTAGAATTTTCTATATAAATTTTGAAAGACAAGTTTTCATATTATTTTACATGAGTTTCACTGCAAAATCCTCTTTCTATATTAGCATATTCTTTTTTGTGTATTTATTTGTATTTTTAAGCCCATGTTGTTGTGGTTATATATTAAGCTTTCCAGATCAAAAAATGTGTGCGTCTTTGAAGACTCACTGTTGTTGAGCTTGAAGCTCCTAAATTTGAAATTTTATTTTTAAGATTTGATGTTTAATTCAAAGTGGGTGCTATAAAATATTACTTATAATACTTTCAGGAAGTTTATAGTAAAATTTGTTCACATTAGGAGCTGATTTGAGGTGATCGAGATCGAATTTTTTAGATGAAAATTGAAGAAGAACATAGTTACCCAACAGTATACCGCTATGGTATACAATATGTTGTAGGAGTATATAGCTATACTGTAACAATATATTGTTATAGTATACAATATACTGCAATGATATACGTAATAATGGAAGAAGAACACAGTTACCTAACAGTATGCCGCTACGGTTTATGATATACTGTATATACTATAATGGTATACTGTAATAATATGTAATAAACTACAACAATATGTTGTAATAGTACAATATACCATAATAGTATACTTCGACTGCTATTTTTTTGAATCATCTAGGTGTTATTGTCCAAAGCTAAAGTCATGGTTATAGTAACATTATATTGTTACAGTATACAATATAATGTAACAGTATACTGTAATAAATAAGTCATTTTTAATTTCTTTTAATTTTTCAACTATGTCCTTGCAAATCTTTTCTTAAATGAACTTTTTGATGGAGTTTCAAGAAAATAATAGTCACTGTATAAGTAGATGTCGGAAGGCATAAAATAGTAATATAGCTATTTGGTATATGTATATACAGTTTTGGTATACCATTGTGACAATTATTTTACAATAACATCAAATACTAATATGTTATCTTATTATACTAATAAACAAATGTATTAGAGTGATATATAATTTTGAATCCTATGTGCTAGAAATATTTACAATATTTTAAAAAAAATGCAATGAAAAAAAAAAGAGAAGAGAAAACATGTATAATATATAAGTTGTTTTAATTGATTTAAAGAAGAAAAAAAATTAAAAAGAAAGACAAATAGTGTATTATGCTATTAGTTATATTAAAGAAGGTGAATAAATATTAAATATCAGTTATCTTTTATTATTATATAAAAAAATGGATAAAGAAAAGGAGCACAAAAGTGAATGTCATTCGATCATGTAGAAAACAAAATTTAAAAAAAAGCTAAATTAATTTAGAAAAGGAAGAAGAAATAAAGAAAATGAACAAAGCAAAGAAAAAAGGCGAAAAAATAAAATAAAAGAAAGGAGCCAAAATTGCTATGAATCAGATTATTTGAAAATAATAAAATAAAGAACAATATGGTTTAAAAAAAGAAGAAAAGAGGAGTAAAAAAGAAAAAAATAAGGAAAAAGAAGAAAAAAGAAAAGTATAAAAAATAGCCACCTACCCACAAAAGCTACAATGGATTGGAAAAGTAATTAGTTTAATGGGTAGAAAAATAAACAGCTAAATAAGGATATTTAGTTTGATTTTTATGGGTAAAGATAGAAAACTCCCTTATTTTTAAGCCATCATACTAGATCACTCGAGCTAAGTTGGGTGCCAGGTTCTGGTTAAAATATAATAATAATAATAATAATAATAATAATAATAATGTTATATATATATATATATATATATATATATAGGCTAAAATTTTATTTTATTTTTTAAAATGCTCATCATTTATGTTAAGAGAAATGTAATACTTTAACTTTTAATTAAAGTCAATAAATATATTGTTAGTAAAGGGTTAAATTCTACCAAATGTATCACTCAAAAGCTTAAAGTTAATAATAAAAAGTTAAATGAATGAATAATAAAAGAGACAAAAGCGCAGTAATCCCGTTCTATATGTTTCCTATAGCTACTCTTTTCTTTTCTCTTTCGTTTACAGATTTTTCCTTTAACTTTTTTCCTTTCCCATAAAGCATCAACCTTTTTCTCTCTCTCTCTCCTCCCACCGCATTTTTCACTTTCACTTTCACACACACACACATTTTGGCTTTATTTGTGCTTTCCTTGTCTTTTGATTAACTCTCTCTCTCTCTCTCTCTCTCCACTGGGAAGAAGAGAATAGACCAACCCCCCACCCCACCCCCACCCCCTCTCTCTGTCACATAGAATATAGTATTAGTACATACTAAGTATTTATCTATTTGAGCTTTTTTTTTGCAATTTTTATTACCAAATCTGTGAATTGTCAGCTTCTGTTCAAGCATTTTTTTTTTGTGCGTCGTTGGTGGATATACAAATTTGTACATAACTACATTTTGAGTATTCGACTGTATATGTGTTAGTGTGTGTGTGTGTGTGTGTNCCCCAATGCCCACGCCCACCCCCTCTCTCTGTCACATAGAATATAGTATTAGTACATACTAAGTATTTATCTATTTGAGCTTTTTTTTTGCAATTTTTATTACCAAATCTGTGAATTGTCAGCTTCTGTTCAAGCATTTTTTTTTTGTGCGTCGTTGGTGGATATACAAATTTGTACATAACTACATTTTGAGTATTCGACTGTATATGTGTTAGTGTGTGTGTGTGTGTGTGTGTGTGTGTGTGAAGGAAAAGAGCAGAAAGATTGTTGTGTAGCAGAGTATAATTTGCTGAAATTTTGAAGTTAGAAAGTAAAACAAAGCAAACAAAAAATTGAATAGATATAATGGGGTCAGAGCAGAATAGATTTCCGCAGCAGCAAGGACCGCCACTTCCTTCTCGGGTACTCTCATTTTCCAGATCTACTTTCTGTGTGTGTGTGTGTGTTTCTTTGTGTGGATTAAAATTTGTACTATCTATTATGGCTTCTTGTACTACTTTGATTACATTTGCAAGCAGATCTGACTTTTTTTGGTGAAATGGAGCAAATTGGGATGACATTTATCTACTAAATAGTTGCTCTCCACAGTGATAGATCTCTTTTCCTCTTTGATTAATGCAGTTATTCTCACACATAAAAAAATGGATTTAAGTTATACGCACGGACTGGTAATGTATTAAAGTAGAAAAAAAATTACACTATCAGTGTAATTTAACTTGTTATAGCAGGTTACTTACCGTTTATTATTAGTTATCACTATTAATTAGAGTTAATTGCGAGAGTTTAAGTTATATATACCGCTAGTGTAAGGATTTTTAAATCATCAGGTCTGTTTTACAAGTAATCGGCCTGATGTCGTGATTACAAATCCCACATTTTAAGGAGGGTTACCTGTAATTATCTTTAGTGACCTAATAATGTAAAGAATTTCTTTACACTGACGATGTATATAATTACCTTTTACGTAAGCTGGTTGTATAAATTATTTTTACACTGTTAGTGACTTAGTGCATAGAACTTAAACTCAAACACACACACACAGTAATTCTCTAAGGCATAGAGCTACAAGGATAATGATAGGCCAAAACAAAGTTTTATTTTTTCGATTAATTGGTAAATGTGATTTTTCCAAAGGAAGATTGTCCTACTTCATAAGCTATGTTTGGGTTTGCCTCTGTGCTACTAATGTGGCATTTGTTCTGGCAGCTGGTAATGGAAATTTAACTGTATGTGGAACATAGTATCTTTTAGATGTATGAAAAGGATTGTGCAGCTGATACATGAGTCAAATGGACTGGTGGTAGAAAGAATAAGTGGTTTTTCATTACGACATAAGATACCATCAGAGAATCTGAATTATCACTTTTGCTGTTTATGATTTCTGCACTTTGGTCTGAATTCTGGGTTTATGATCTTTCTTTACTGTTGTTCTTGGATTTTGCGTGTGTAACGCTTAGACAGCCTCTCACAGCGAATGCTTTTGTCCAGATATTGTATGAAACTAGCAAAGCACCTTTCAAACGGCATCTTCCCCTCTTTTTTCCGTTTATATGTTAGATTAGATCCCAACTGCTAATGCTTTAATCTTTGACAGCGTAAACGATGGGGAGGATGTTTGGGAGGATTGTCTTGTTTCGGAAGACAAAAAGGTGGAAAGCGTATAGTACCTTCATCTCGTATTCCCGAGGCCAATTCACTACCAAATCAGCAGAATGTACCCCAAGCTGGTGGGTTGAATAATCAGACTGCAGCTCTTTTAGCTCCACCATCATCACCAGCATCCTTTTCGAATTCCGCGCTCCCTTCGACAGCTCAATCACCAAGCTGTTTTTTATCTAGTAATTCACCAGGTGGTCCTTCAAATGCTATGTTTGCCACTGGTCCATATGCTCATGAGACACAGTTGGTATCCCCTCCTGTATTCTCAAACTTCACCACTGAGCCATCTACTGCTCCTTTCACACCTCCGCCTGAGTTGGCCCACCTGACTACTCCCTCTTCCCCAGATGTGCCTTTCGCTCGGTTCCTCTCCTCTTCAGTGAATGTTAAAGCCACAGACAAGACTAACTACATTGGTGCTAATGATCTTCAAGCTACCTACTCTCTCTATCCAGGAAGTCCTGCTAGTACTCTCAGATCCCCTGTTTCGAGGGTGTCAGGTGATTGCCTGTCATCGTCTTATGCTGAAAGGGAACTTCCTCAGTTGGATCCTTCTATTTCTTCATCCGAGGCCAAGCATCCAGGCCCTGATTCAAGCACCTCAAAGTTGTCTCAAGATTCAAATTTCTTCTGTCCAGCTACATTTGCCCAATTTTACATCGACCATTCTTTATTTCCTCATTCTGGTGGAAGGCTGAGCGTTTCCAAAGAATCTGATGCTTATTCAAATAACGGGAATGGCCACCAGAGTAGGCAGAACAAACCCTGTAAACAAGATGCAGAGGAAGTAGAAGCTTACAGAGCGTCCTTTGGATTCAGTGCTGATGAGATTGTTACTACAACACAGTATGTGGAGATTTCTGATGTTGCATTAGATGATCCCTTTAGCATGATCCCTTTTACGAAGCCCCGTGAAGAGGAAGGTATATTAACTATGTCAACAGCTGAGGGAACAAAAGGAGGGAATATCTCTAATATGGCATCTCCTCAGCACTGCAAATCAGGGATAAATCATTTCGAAGGAGCAGGCGATTGTGTGAAAGGTGCATGATCTTTACTCCCTTGCTAGTTTGAAATAGAAACAGTTGGTATGAAGATACGGTCAAGTGGATTCTCTCTTTTTTCCTGACCTTCATCATGATATTTCAAGATATCTTCTGGTTTCTCTGCCATTAATAGTAGTACAAGTTTCTTTTATTTCATGCTAGTATTTATAATGTTTATACTTTAACAGTTTACAAATTCAGTATAAAATTATTCATGGAACGCTACTAAGTAATTATATGCTTATTACTATTGCAATCGAAAGCTTGGCCGTTCTACATTGACCATTACATATTCCGGGATCTTTAAACAATTCTGTATGATCTGGATATTGTTACTTGGACTGACTTTTTCTATCTTCTGCATCCACAGATCACATGTCGCCAAAGCAATCTGTAGATGTTTTTAAGCAAGTTGAACCTGCTAAGCATGCTATGAGTGACGATGAAGGCATCTTCTCCAAAATGGGGACTTTAAGACTCGGTCGGAAATATGACCCTGGTTTGTCAAGCTCTGATGCGGAGATAGACTACAGGAGAGGAAGAAGCCTGAGAGAAAGAAAAGGCAATATTGCATGGTAGCACTACTCTTTAGAATCTTATAGTCCTATTTGCTAAATTGCATGGTTTTCTTCTTTTGCTTTTGTTGAGGGTCTTTCACAGGTGATCTAACCTCAGTTGCAGAAATCCCCTACGTCCTCGTGTGTTCCGCTATTTTGTTGAAGAATGTATTGTCTATATTTTAAGGTCCTCCTAAGTTATGTATGTCAAAAATCCTAGCTATATATTTTCAGCTATTAACGTCGTTAGGAGTGGAATGGATCCTGGAACCTTTTGTACAGTGGCTTGTGTATGCTTGCTTCAAAATGCTTTAAGCTTGGAGTCCTTGGAGATATACTTTTTAAAGTATGCATTTCAACCAGGTATATTGCTTTCAAGACAATGTTTTTGATGATTTGGCTCATAGACACCATTTATTGGATGAGAATCCACAAGTATTTCACAGTACCAAATGATGTGCACTTCTCATCCTCTTTTTCTCGTATTATCTTACCAAGAAAGTAGCCGTATGCAGTGAATATGTAAAATAGCTATTCCTATTTATTATTTCTCAAAAATAATCTGCTAACACTTCAAAAACTATAGACAGTTTTGTCTTTTACCTTTCTCATTTTTTAGACGATTGACTCTCTGAAAACACATTTTCACCTCTTTCCCCCTCCCTTTCTTCGTATTCTGCAAAAAGATTAACCTTTCTTTGATTTGAGATATTAACAATTGGGATCCACAATCAATTCACTACTCAAGTAAAATGCCCTCACATAGCTATTTGGTACAAATGTGCAATTATGAATCTCAAGTACTAATAAAATATGGAGAAGTTGAAGGGCAAATCATGAAGAGAGAACTGAGAAGTTGGCTGTAGCAGGTTAGCTAAATTGGCAGAGTCATTGTTATCAAAGTAATAACTTTGAATAATCATCGACTTTTGGAGAAGAGTAGAAGAATATGTTACGGCATATTGACTATTGAGGATTACAGATTTATGATCATAACGTATCAATTGGATTATGCAATTCCAAAAGAAAGAAACCTAGATAAGATACTTCTAAGCATGGCATAGTTTTGGAGATTCTCGAATAGGGCAATCTTAAGCTGTTGTTTTGAGTGCATGTGAAGTAAGAAATAACATGATCAACTAAAATATTTTAGTAATTGGAGGCGGAGCTAGAATTTGAAGTTTATGCGTCCTGAACTTGCCGTCAAACCCATAGTTTGTGATAGTCATTGAGTTCACAATTGAATAGTTACAAATATTTAATCGATTTTATAACATAAATACAGGTCCAAACAAAGGTCTCCCAGTAGTTATTGGAAAGTGATCCAAATGTTGTGCAAAAGAGACCTGAAAGCATGATTAACTTTTGTGTGAATCAGCAGAGAATGTATTGGTGTTGAAGATATCCCACTAGAGGGGGTAGTGTGTACGCAGACCTTACCCTTGCCCTAGGATAGAGAGGTTGTTTCCAATAGAAACTCGACATCCTTTCTTTCAAGAACTCCCCACCTTGCTCTTGGGGTTCGTCACAACCTCTTTGTTGGAAGTGGAGGGTGCTTACAATCAGAGCAACCCACCTTGTCAAGAGATGTGCATCTTCTAAATTTCATAATTATAATTATCCAAACTCGTGGTATCATTCGTAACATCTAATTCTAATCAACATGGCTCTATTAAAAACTCAATCTACGACTATATTAGGTTCGCAAAATCCATTATATATATAATAAAGATGCAACACTGGAAGGAGAACTTCCATGTTTACCGTACAAATTCACATCTTAAAGCAGTCGGTCATAGTGAAATTTGGACACAAACCACATAGCACGTTTTTTACCAGAAACTGCCAAGAGATTTTCATCTCTAGGTCATCATAGACTGAAATGGACTAGAAAAACATCACAATGACCATTTCAGTACGATAAGCACATTGATAGTACTTCTCTAACATTTGACTTTAGCGGCTCACATGCCATTAAGGGTGATCACAATTCTGCGAGGGGTAGCCGCATCACGGTGCTCACACAACCATATGCCCTGAGATTCAGAAAACATTAGTTACTCATCATACCTTCCATCAACTGCAGATGATTATCAAACAAAAAACAGTTGATATTGAGTCACCTCGTACACTGTGCTACCATTTAAAACGCTATTCACCTTGATAAACTAACACATTAAACAAACTCACAAAATGGGAAAACAGCAAACACCACTCCAAGCAGTGCTATTGGCCTTGCAAAGTTCTGGAATTCTACGCATCGTTTAGGGGGTTCGAAGCAAAAGTCATTGAAAAGGCTTTGATGCAACTTCCTCTTAAACACTCCCCTCACCCCAAGAATAAAAGGGATAAAGGTATGGGCGATATTCTCATACGTTTTAGCCTCCTAAAGAATTCTAGCACTTTCTTAAGTGTCTTTGCCATGACTTATTCATCTTCAAGTCTACTACTTACAGTTGCCTGATAGACGTTGAATCAAAAATCATGTGCCAAAGTTAATGCTGTGCTTCCATATACAATCTCTTTGAAGAAATTAAGGGATTAAAGCCTTGTCTTGCTGCAGATGAAATATGATATCCTGGTATATACTGCACTTTATCTATGTATCTAGTAGCCCTGATAAGTCCTTGATATCTTCAAGGTTTCTAAGAGCTAAAAGCACTGGTCAGGTAAGAGCTGTTAGGGATGACATGGAGTAATTGAAGGAAACCTATTTTAGACTTTTCATACTCCCGAAAGGAACACCCCTTGCCAGAATGAGTTGACAGAAGTACATGATACTAATCCCAAATGATGTTAGTTATTTGTTTCGTGATTTATTAACCCAAACAAGATATCTCAATTCCTCTCTTTTACATGTCTTCCAAGAAGTAACTTCAACTTCTTTTTCTATCTCATACATCCAACCTAACTGAGTTCACTAAAATAGACATCATGGCTAACCAGCTATGTTCTAAAACACCGCAAAGCAAATAAGGCAGCCAAAGATGGAAGATCAAAAACCTAATGCAAGCATTAGTGACTGCTTCCACAGCATGAACCCATGACCTACACGTCACACGAGATAACTTTACCATTGAATCCATGGCTCCCCTTCAGCCAAAGATGGAAGATATTCAAAAGAAAATAGAATGATGGTCAAAGACTTGCTTTACATGTAAGCTAAGCAAGAAGAAAGCAATAACATTTGAAATCCATGCATCTTAAACAAAATGTTCAATAAAAGGTTAACCCAACATTCAAAAGCCGAATCATGGATAACCCTACAAGATTGACATTCTTAAATTAGTCCCAAACTCCCAATTGTTAGACATGACTATATCTAATCTCAAGTTCAGTTTATGATCTACTATCTTAAGGTATATTTCTTTTTCTTTGTTATTCTTTCTTCTCTTTCTTTCTTTAAATGCAATTGAGAGGAATTGGCAGTCATTATATGTAAGAGTAGGAATGAACAAAAGAATTGACCAACTTGGTAACAATAGTAGATGGAACAACTTTAACTGCCCACTTTTCAATAGAACGCATAATCCAATATGAAGGTGAATGCAACAAAATTCATTGTTCTAGCCAGGCTCAAACCAAATGACCTGGAAAGAGTTTTCACAAGTACCTGCCAGGTTCCCATGTTTAGCTTTCCGTCTGTGATTGGAATCCTGAAAATCCAAGACATGGTAAATATCAGTGTAAAATGGAGGTGTGAAAAAATATATGGATTAAAACAAGGAGATATTCAGACGTGAGCGTGCAGCCAAACATCGATGACTTAATGTGAGCAGGCATGTCATCTGGCCCTGTCAAAATTGCAACATAGTAATGTCAAAATAACAACAAATAAAATTGAGAAAGACTACTTATCCGAGGAGGAAAAAAAACAAGAACTTAATCCCTGAAACTTCTGTCAGAAAGATTGAAGGCGAAACAATAGAATATAACATATAAATAAGTGGTAGTATTCTTTTTCTTATAGGTGGTAAATTATAGGTAGGTATGACACAACGAATGAACGTCAGAATCACCAACAAGGAACAAACTGATAATTTTGCTAAACATTTAAACGACTCCAAATGTCTCCAGAAACAACTCAAATGCAAATGCAGTAAAAGAACAAAAAGATTTTATCATGTTAAGCCAGTAATTTTTCAGTCTTCTTTATTTTACTGAGATTGATTATGAAAAGTTAATGTACAAGGAGGATTGCGGATCTAGCTATGCATTTGCTAATCAAATGGGGAAGCGGAGCTGGATACAGAAGTAAGCAATGATTGAGTTAGAATTTAAGACTGAAGTAGTTGAAGCCTCAATTTAATTAGTAGTTTCATAGCAAAATTTTTTTTTCTTTTTTCTTTTTTGGTTTCCCACCCGGTATCCAATACTCGCATTGGTCTTGATTAAGTCTGAATTCGCGCTGAGAAGTCCCACATTAGGGGTGAAGAGCTCCCTAACAAAGACGACTTCATACCCAGGGCTCCAAGCCGAGACCTCTGGTTAAGGATAAAGGAGTACTTACCACTCCATCGCAACCCTTGTTGGTGCATAGCAAATTGTCAGATTAGTTAGCTGGAGTCAAAATTCCATTTGAATTTCATTCAAAAGTCTCAATGTATAAATATCATTGATTGGGTACTAAGAATACAGCTGCATTTTAGCTTCATTGCAATTCATTTAACTGCCTCTCGGATCAATTATATTCCTAGCCAGTTCTCTCACCTTCTTGAATCTTGCTTCCTCTGCCGCTCCACTTTCTCCAACACTTCTACTCTCTTTCTCTCTTCTCTCTCCTCTCTCCTCACTCTTATCTCATATTTTTCTTCTCTTTGCTAATCTCACTTCTCGTGTTTTGGCACAGATATCCTCCTCTCCTAATTTCTCGACTCTCATCCTATTTCATCTTAGGCGATTCTTCTATTGAGAACAAGTTCGGAGACGTACATCACACTACGAGATGCTACTCGCTTGAAAAGGGGGACCATGGCAATGCCAATCCAAACATGTATTTTAATTCAATACCTTCTTTTTGTAGATGTAAATTATTTTCTCCATCTTGAAGACACATCTGATGATTTTTTTTTTTAAGTTTTTCACTGTTTTAAAAGAGGGATGTTAAGGTTTTGACTACTAAGGTTTGTTATTTCAAACATTAGTTGATTTTCCAGTAATTTGATGAGTCTCATGCTACCTGATTTAATTTAAAAAATGTGGGATTTCTTAAGTTGGAACATTGACTCTGGACGATACTGCCAGGTGGACTTATTCAACCATATCAGGCCCAAGCACAAGCTCTTAAATCATACTAATACAGTGTCAAGCTCAGCCATAAGATTTTGAGCTTCCCCAAGCTCAAGTCAAACTGCTAGGTATTAGGATCTGCTAGTTTTCACTTTTCACCCCCAAACCCAAACCACCTCACAGAATTGCCACCCCTAGAAGAAGCACAGTGCATTATCTGAAAAAACAAAAATTAGAAGAAAATAAACAGCAGTCCAGACTCCGGACACCGGAGGACAGGGATTAAGCTACAAGCTTACCCTCAAGAGTATGTTTCCACGGTGCAGATATCCCCTGAAATTGTCATTTTAAAACAAAATGAGAGTCTCCACAACAATTAATGACACGTACTCTACCTGGCAGAAAATAATCTTACCTCTGGGACAACCCTATTAAGAAATGTCTCTGTATCATCTCGAACATCTGAGTCGTAGTTTTCATTTATGGTCAAAGAAGCACTTGTATGCTGCACTGGTTAAACATCCAGCTAATTAAATTCAGTCATAAAAGAATTCTGGGGCAATTACCTGGCCAATTAAAAGATGTTAAGCAGAATTTCAAGTGAAATTTCAGAGTAGGAGTACTTACGAAAAAGATGAGCAAGGCCACATTTGAAGCCTGCCATCTCTTGACCAATTTCCTTCAAAATCTGATGAAGACATTAAGATGTTATTAATATCAAGCAGAGTACATCTTTTTGTCGGGTTGGGAAAGAGATGGAACACACAGAATTGGACAAGAGAAACAGAAAGAGAAACAAACTCTTTTATGAGTACTTTGTTTGATATTTGAAACATGTTTCTCCATGACCGAGGTACAGTATGTTTATGTTTAGATGGGGTTATCATACAAAGGCTTTTCAATAATTGTCCAGATTAATATATTAACAGTCTGTAACCTTGGTGATGGACGCATTGACGTGACACATTCAAGGGAGATGCCGTGGTGTATGTTATTTGTGGATGATATAGTTCTGATTGACGAGACTCGAGGAGGTATTGATGACAGACCGGAGGTTTGGAGGCAAACTCTTGAGTCTAAACGTTTCAAGCTAAGCAGGACCAAGACAGAGTACTTGGAGTGCAAGTTTAGGAAGTTACCCAGGAAGCGGACATGGGTATGAGGCTTGATACACAGGTCATCCCCAAAGTTTCAAGTACATTGGACATATAATGCAAGGTAACGGGGAGATTAATGAGGACTTCACGCACCGTATCGGAGGAGGATGGATAAAGTGGAGGCTCGCTTCCGTTGTCTTGTATGATAAGAATGTGCTGCTGAGACTTAAAGGTGAAGTTCTACAAGGTAGTAGTTAGACTATGTTGTAGGGAGCAGAGTGTTGGCATGCCAAGAGCTCTCATGTCCAAAAGATGAAAGTAGCTGAGATGAGGATATTAAGGTGGATGTGTGGGCATACTAGGTTAGATAAGATTAGGAATGAAGTTTTTAAGGATAAGGTGGGAGTGACTCCTGTGGAAGATAAGATGCGAGAGGCGAGGTTGAGATGGTTCGGACATGTTAAGAGGACAAGCATAGAAGCCCAAGTTAGAAGGTGCGAGAAGTTAGCCTTAGTGGGTATCAGGAGGGGCAGAGGTAGGCTTAAGAAGTCTTGGGGAGAGGTGATTAGGAAGGGCATGGCGCAACTGGAGCTGACTGAGGACATGGCCCTAGATAGGAGGGTGTGGTGGTCGAAGATTAGGGTAAAAGGCTTGTAGGTAGTCGAACATTTCTCTTAGCCTTACTCAGTCCGCCAGCATTAGTATTAGTATGATATCCTTCTACTCATAGATTGTTATTACTACCTAGAATGTAACTGCTTTCTTGGCTTCAGTCATATTTGTATCTTGTTGTTATCCTGCTTGTAGTCATTACTTTTTTCCGGCCGAGGGTCTATCAGAACAGCCTCTCTTCCCTTTCAGGGTAGGGGTAAGGCTGCGTACATCTTACCCTCACCAGACCCCACTTGTGGGAAAGTACTAGGTTTGTTATTGTAATATATTACAACACTAGTCTAGCAGCTGAAAAATTAGTAGCTAGAAATACTAAAGCTAATTACTGGAGTAATAATTACCCATATGACAGTATAAGAAGTCAAAATATCTCCTCTGAACCTGACAAAAGATGGTTCCTAAACCAGAAGGGTAAGAATGGAATCTGAGTACATCAACTTTTGTAAGAAAACATGTCAGTTCAGTTTGCAATCCAGCTAATTTGCCATGCCGTGATAACATTTTCACAATGTCTATTGTCACATTTGTTCTTGTACGGCCAAAATAAATGTAATTCAAAAATAACCCTGTCTATAACTCTATATTGATTATGCCTACTTACATTATTCTCAAATCAAGGTTCCCAACAAATAACCTGCTTGAGCTTGAAGAAAATAAAACATAACAAAATGAACAGGAAGCAGACTATACTATGTTGTTCTAATGCATGGAGATAATGAATGATTTGAATGTATCAGTTCGACCATATTGTCATGTTTCCAGCAACGAGAAAAATGAGATAGTCGTTTTACACAATTTTTACAGGTGATCTGGGCCTAGGAGATTGCTTTAGCATCATTTATAACTGGTAAGAACTTATTGGCCAAATGATATAGTCGTTTTATACAATTTTTACAGGTGATCTGGGCCTAGGAGATTGCTTTAGCATCATTTATAACAGGTAAGAACTTATTGGGCCATTATGCGCACTTCAAGTTCACTGAAGTTGATAGTGGTAAACCACCAGCGACTCTTTTCAACAGTGTCTGCAAAACAGAATTATGTAACTAATGTTTAACATACTCTATAATCCTCTCAGTAACTGCAACTAGTTAAAATAACGGCCATTGCCAGGGCCATCTAAAGCTCGACCACAAACCTAGTTAAATAAAGTTACAACAACAACAAACCCAATTTAATCCCACAAGCGGGGTCTGGGCAGTCTGTACACAAACCTTACCCCTACCTGTAAGAAGGCAGAGAGGTTGTTTCTGTTAGACCCTCGGCTTAGGAAAGATAAAAGGAAGCGCAACAACAAGCAAACTAATCAAAAAACCGAACCGAAAATACAAAACTAACACTAGGTAATGCAATCAGAAAACCGAAACGAAAGCAACAAGTAATAACACAAGTCTAGGAATAGGAAAATACACGATTGACACTAATAGCCTGTTTGGCCAAGCTTCTTTTGAGGAAAAAGCATTTTTTTTTTGGTCAAAAACATTTTTTTCCCCAAAATTAAGGTGTTTGGCCAAGCTTTTGAAAGGAAAAAAAGTGCTATTGAGGAGAAGCAGAAGCAGTTTTGGAGAAGCAGAATAAAGTAGTTTTTCTCCAAAAACACTTTTGAAAAACACTTTTGAGAAAAATACACTTAGAAGCAGTTTTTTAAAGCTTGGCCAAACATTAATTGCTGCTCAGAAGTATTTTTCAAATTAATTAGCTAAACACAAATTGCTTCTCACCAAAAGTAATTTTGAGAAAAACACTTTTTAGAAAAAGAACTTCTCAAAATAAGCTGATTTTTGTTGTTTGCCCAAACGGGCTATAAGTAACGTACTAAAGCTACTATTACAAACAAGGACAACACTCGGCTACCTAACTCTTTACCTTTATTTTCAACCTCCACACCTTCGTATCCATGATCATGTCCTCAATAAGCTGGAACATCGTCATATCTTGCCTAATCACCTCTCCTCAATATTTCTTCGGCGGCTCGGCATGTATCTGTATCTCACACCTCAGCGGTGTATCTGTATCTCTCCTCTTTGCATGCCCAAAACATCTAAGTCTTGCCTCCTGCATTTTGTCCACCACAGGGGTCACGCCCACCTTATCACGAATAACTTCATTTCTAATTCTATCTAACATGGTATGCCCGAACATCCATCTCAATATCCTCATTTCAGTCACCTTTATCTTTTGGATAAAGGAGTTCTTGACTGGCTAACACTTTGCCCCATACAATATAGTATCGCTCTATAGAACTCACCAAAAGGTGGCACATTCTTATCACACGGAACACCGGAAGCGAACCTCCATTTCATCCACTCCACCCAATACGTTATGTGACATCTTCGTCGATCTCCTCATTCCCTTGTATAACTGATCCAAGATACTTGAAACTTTCTCTCCTAGGGAAGACTTCTGAATCAAGCCTCACGTCTTCGTCCACTACCTCAGTCACACAACTGAACTTGCACTCCAAGTATTCTGTCTTGGTCCAACTCAACTTGAAACCTTTAGACTCCAGGATCAGCCTCCAAATCTCTAACCTCTCGTTAACACTTGCATCCCGTCAATTAGTACAATGCCATCTTCAAATAACATGCATGACGACACCTCCCTTTGAATGTGGCGCGTTAGTGCTTCGACCGCCAAAGCAAATTAAAATGGGCTGAGGGCTGACCCCTAGTGCAACCCCATTACAAATGGGAATTGTTCCCTCCCGCTGTCCTCACTCGAGTCTTAGCTCCATCATACATGTCCTTCATAGCCCTAATGTATGCAATAGGAACACCTCTAGCCTCCAAACATCTCCATAGAACCTCCCTTAGCACTTTATAGTAAGTCTTCTCTAAGTATATGTAAATCATGTTCCTCTCCCTATACTGCTCCATCAACCTCCTAACAAGGTGAATAGCTTCCATAGTCGAACGTCCCGGCATAAATCCGAATTGGTTCAGTTACAAAAAGTTATTCAAGCAAATATAGACACGACTATATTTTGTATGCTCAATTTGAGATAATAGGATTTCCATAGAGACGTCAACCCCTCCCCTATACTGCTCCATCAACCTCCTAACAAGGTGAATAGCTTCCGTAGTCAAACGTCCCTGCATAAATCCATGAAAAATAACCCTAAAATAATATAGCCACATCATTTATGATCCTCACATTGTAACAGAAAATACGGTGAAAAATTCGCTCATTACATGGATACTAAGTGAATTTTTTGGACGATTCCAACAGAATCAAGTGCAAATATACTAGAAATGTGGACTGTAAAACAATCTCTATACGAATTCTATCCAAAATTGAAAAAATTATTGGCGAGGAAAAGCAACACGAGGATTTTGATCAGCAATGGAACCTGTTAAAGTTTTGATACCGTACAACAAGGAGTGGGATAATAAATACAAGTTCTGCAATTTCAATGTTAATGCATATGTGGTCCGAGCAGATCGTAGTTTTTCTGATTTTATTGATGAAATCAATAATTAATTGGGTATCAATATATCAAATTCTACGTTGGAAATCAAATACTCATTAAAGGACGGATATTCACCGATGGACATAGACAATGATATGAGTGTTCAATTTTAACTTGATATAAAATAATATAATCTCATCACATATCCTATATAACGTTGTAGCAACAAATTTATTGTTGGAGCAACTACCAAATCTTGAGTTCTCTTTCAATGTAATGCACCATGAGTATTGACTGATGTCAGAGTTGAAGAGTTGAATTTTCTCAAATTGAGGCAAAATCGAACACTCATATCAATGTCGATATCGATAGGTAGATATTTGTCCGTCAATAAGTATTTGATTTCCAATATAACATTTGATGTATCAATACCCAATTGATAGTGTGAGCTCAACATAAACCACAAGCCATCTAAGATCAACCCTATCCAACCCCCATCCCACCCCGAGTATAAAGTAGGGAAAGCTCTATTACCCCTAGCCTGCAACTCTGATGCTAGACCTCTAGATCTTCCTATCAAGGGCCATGTCCTCGGAAATCTGCAGTCTAGCCATGTCCTGTCTGATCACCTCTCCCAATACTTCTTAGGCCGCCCTCTGCCTCTTCTCGTACCCACCACTGCCAACCGCTCACACCTCCTCACCGGAACATCAAGGTTTCTCCTCCGCACGTGCCCGAACCATCTGAGCCTCGCTTCCCGCATCTTATCATCCGCAGGGGTCACACCCACCTTCTCCCGAATATCTTCATTCCTAATCTTGTTTATTCTAGTGTGCCCGCACATCCACTTAAGCATCCTCATCCTCATCTCGACTTGGACCAAAACTCCATTAAAATTGAAATTGAGAATTTGTACCCACTATCCCACTTTCAGTTGTACTGTATTAGAATTTTAACAGCTTCCATGGTTATCTGTACATTGTGCCGCTTCTCCACACTAATGTTTTTTCTATTTTGGATAGAAATCATGTAGAGAACGATTCAGATATATTTGCATTTGATACTATTGGATCCAGTATCCATGTAGTGATGATTTTTGCTCTATTTTCTGTTACAGGGATTTTTATCTGAAACAGGGGCATCGTGTTAGGTGATTTGGAGCACTCTAAGAGCCGTTGAGATTTTGGTTATTGTAGGCGAATTAAAATTAAGGAGGTCAAGGGGGCTATGCGTAAAATGAGCTGGGGAGAGCGACTGGGCCAGACGAAATTCTAGTAAAATTTTGGAAAGCATGAGCAGGGCAGGCTTAGAATGACTCACTAGGTTGTTTAACAACATATTTAGGACGATGAATATGCCCAAAGAATGGAGGTGGAGTACGATGATCCCGTTATACAAGAACAAGAGTGATATCCAAAATTGCAACAACTATAAGAGTATCAACCTGCTTAGCCATACTACGAAAGTTTGGGAGAGTGTGGTGGAAGCAAGGGTGAGGAGGAATGTGTCTATTTCCGAAAACCAGTTTGGATTCATGCAGGGTTGTTCAACTGCGGAAGCCATTCATCTTGTAAGGAGGTTGGTGGAACAATATAGGGAGAGGAAAAGGGACTTGCACATGGTGTTCATTGATCTAGAGAAAGCATAAGACAAAGCCCCAAGGGAGATTCTATGGAGATGTTTGGAGGCTAGAGGTGCTCTTGTAGCGTATACTAGGGTGATTAAAGACATGTATGAAGAGCTAAAACTCGGGTGAGGACAATGGGGGACTCAAACCGCTTTCCAATTGTGATGAGTTGCACTAGGGGTCAACTCTTATATTTGCTTTGGTGTTGGATATATTGACGCGTTACATTCAATGGGAGGTGCTCTGGTGTCTGTTATTTGCAGATGATATATATACTGTATTAAAAGCACGAAAGCCCTTAACGAAATGTTCTCCTTTTCTACCCTTTAAAAATAGAGTTCACGCTAGACAAAATAGTCAGTTGATTATTTTTCCTAAAATTAGGATTTTGAAATCAACTAAAATTTTTGTTTTTAAATTTTTTCCAATATAAAGAATGTAAAAGGTCCTAATTTTTACAACAACAACAAACCTAGTGTAATCCCACAAGTGGAGTGTGGGAAGGGTAGTATGTACGCAAACCTTACCCCTACCTTCAAGAAGACAGGGAGGTTGTTTCCGAAAAACTCTCGGCTTAGGAAAGAAAAAAGGAAGGGCAACAACAATCACACCAATTCTAAAACCGAAGAAAAAATACAAAGATACAAAACTAAAACTGAGTATTGTAATCAGAAGACCGAAACGAAAGCAACGACAAGTAATCACATAAATCAAGAAATGCCAAAATACATAACTTTTTTGATAAGGTAAATAATTTTATTAACAATTGGGGACTAACCCCGTATACAAGCCGTATACCAAAAAAAAAAAAAAGAGAACCTACACCAAAATATAGTTCTCAACAAAAGAGATCCAATCCTCTATATAAATAGGGACCTCATGAGTAACGCTAACTCATGTAAGGTCCTAATTTTTAGAACTTTAAAAAACCAAACTTTACCACTTATATAAGAGTACACGCATAAACATTTTGAAGGAAAATTCCTAACAAAGCGTTTAAGACATTTAAATTTTTTTGGGAACTTTTACATGTGTGACATACAAAAACACACTTTTTATAAATTTGGTATATATCACTGAAATAAAAATGTGCAAGCATATTTTTTATATTAATTAGAATCTAAAATTATAATTCTCTATTTAAGAGATATTTGTTGATGTCTGAGTACGAGTTTGCACCCCAGCACTAAATTCTTCTTTAGGATTTAAGAGCTAAATAAGACTTTAACAATGTAAATAACTTAACTTATTTTGAGTACACCAATATAAATAATTTTTAAGCAAATTTTCACTTATATCATAATGATATAATGATTTAATTTATCATTTTATTTATTTCTGGGAAAAAAAGATGGTTGGATTTAAATATTACTAATCTAATAAAATTCTTAGTATTATAATTTTATCCAACAATATGGAGTGTCTTATTGTTTGTCGTATTTTTCAATTTGAGTTCAATATGAATAATATGAAATTTACATTAGGTACTTTGAGCAAATAAAATTTATTTCTTCAAGGCCATGAGAACATAGTATAGTAATGTAAGTCAATACAACAACAAAAAACTCAGTTTGATCCCAACTATAGTAATGTAAGTCAATGTATTATTCAAATCTATTTGAGTTATTAAAGCAAATGCACAACTTCTATATCGAAGTTATGTAAAGGTGTTAGAATACTTTTGCATGACATAGTTTTTTTCTTTATTAAGATGGCTAAGTAGGATGAATAGTCAATATTTTTCCAAGAGCTTGTACTTTTTAAAATTTTTATTTTATAACTCATCACATAGTTTAATAATATTTGTGTATTTTTTTCTAAATTTTATATTCATTGATATGGAGAACAAGCGCAATGCGCATACTCTAAAAATAGTTGTACTGGTTGACGAGACACGACGTGGTGTTAACACAAGACTGGAAGTTTGACTGGAAGTTTGGACAGACCCTAGAGTCTAAAGGTTTCAAGTTATAAGACCAAGACGGAATACTTGAAGTGTAAGTTCAGCGACAGGACCAGTGAAGCAAACGTGAATATGAGGCTTGATCACAACTCATCCCCAAGAAAAATAGTTTCAAGTATCTGGGGTATATAATCCAAGGAAATTGAGAGATTGACGAATATGTTACATATAGTAATGGTGTGGGGTGGGTGATAATAGGCTAAATTCACGTAGTTTAGCGTATATTTATACTCCAACTTAATGATGCTTCACTGTCTTAGGAATGTTAAATGATGTTAAAATGGCTCTAATTGTGGATTTTATGTTTCGCAGGAGCAAAGTGTGCTTATGAGGACCTAGGATGGTGTTTGGAGCCAAATTGAAGGAGAAAGGCCCCTTGGAGTTTCTAGCGTGTGAAAAGAAGGAAGAAAATCGCTAAGACAGACCGCTACTCCAGGTGTTTGAGGTAGAATGAAGTCCCATTAGCGCGGCCTTAGCGCGCCCAGTAGCGCGACCGCGCTAGCCCAGCGATCAGAGGCAGTACACTTAGCCATTAGCGCGGCCAGTAGCGCGTTCACTAGTGCGGCCAGTAGCGCGTTCACTAGCGCGGCCGCGCTAGTCTAGTTCGCACACGTTATTTTCAGGGGTAAAATTGGAAGCTTGGGACAATTCCACTTAACCTATATAAGGTTCAACTCGCCCAAAAGAGAGGATTATCAAGGTTTAAAGTCTTGTTCAAAGAAAGCAAAGGCAAGAGGCAAGGAGGACAATTGGGCATCAAATCTCATCTTTTTTCCTTGTGTTTTTACCATTATTGATGAATTCTTCTATTGTTGTTTTTAGCACAATTATGAGTAGCTAACTTATTTAGTCTAAGGTTTTGGCGGAACCTGTTGAGGATGAATATCTTGTTATATTAATATAGTTTGCTTGGTTTTAATCTTTATTTGTTCAACTCTTGTTGTAGTTGATTGAAGGGCCCTCAATTAGTTGTGCCTATTTAGTGTGTATCTAATCGAGAGAGAGTGCATATTTAGGTACTTGTTGAACAACACCACTCTCAAAGTATAAGAGGGATCCATAACCGAGGGTTTAAAGGATGGATTAGAGATAACGATACCTTGGGTGCAATCTAAAGTGAGCTATAATAAAAGACAGCTAGCGTAACACGGGAGAGTGCGTCTAGTAAATTGTCGTAATTACTCGGGAGAGATTTACGGTAACAAGAGTGCTCATGATTGATAGAGATAATTAGGCCAAACTATATGAAATATACAAGAAGGGATTCCATCAACAGGGGAAACCATAACCTTAGATCTTTCTCGCATTTGTTTACAACCCAGCAATAGTTATATTCTAGTTTAATTAATTTCATTCAGTTTTAGTTAGTAGAAACACCAACAATTGACATTCATAATTTTTGGGAAGTTGATTACGAAGAATCGAGTGAGTCAAACAACGATAATTGATAGGTTAATTTCCTGTGGGAATCGACTCTGGGCAAAATACTCAGATCATATTTGCAACGTCCGCTTAGTCTTTTTATAAGACATAGTTGGGCGTGATCAGTGGGTTAAATGGAGACTCACATCCGATGTCTTATTGATAAGAATGTGCCTCATAAATTTAAAGGTAAGTTCTACAGAGTAGTAGTTAGACCGACTATGTTGTACGGGACAGAGTGTTAGCCATTAAAGAATTCTCATGTCCAGAAAATGAAACTAGCAGAAATGAAGATGTTGAGATGAATGTGTGGGCATACCAGGATTGATAAGATTAAAAATGAGGATATTCGGGCCAAGGTAGGAGCGGCCTCATGGAGGAAAAAATGCGGGAATCAAGACTTAGATTGTTTGGGCATGTGAAGAGGGTAAGTACACATGCCCCGATAAGGAGTTGTGAGAGGTTGTCTTTGGTGGGTCTTAGAAGAGGTAGTGGTAGGCTAAAAAAGTATTGGGGAGAGATAATTAGGCAAGATATGACTTTGCTTCAACTGATCGAGGATATGACTCTTAATATTAAGGTGTGGAGGTCGAGGATTAAGGTTGTAGGTTAGAGGTAGTTGTAGGTTATTAGCAGTAGTCTTGGATTCTAATATTGTAGATCTGTGGTTCCTTTCGCCTTGTTTTCTTTTGTTCCCGTTATGGCTTGTTGCTACTGCTCTTTTCTCATTTTTCCTCGTGCCGAGGGTCTATTGGAAATAGCCTCTGTACGGGGTAAGCTATGCGTACTATCTACCATTCTCAAACCCTATTGTGGGACAATATTGGGTTTGTTGTTATTGTTGTAATCATAAATGATATGGCTACATTCCTTTGGGGTTGTTTTTAGTTTTTAGGACTAGGCTATTGTTATAAAGACTAAAGGGCTGGCTACTTATGTTTTTTTCTCTAATAAATATTTGCAAAAGTAATCAAAAACTAAAACAGATGAAAGTAATGGATCAGTTGGTTAAAATTAGCAAAAGCTAGAGACATACCTTGGATGTAACAAGATGACAGCCCCGCCTTTGAGGAGGAAGAGTCACAGTCTTTTGAGCCCATTTTGGGGCAACTGAAGATGCCATGGAATCAGAGGGATTGTTAATTGTCGTTCTCAAAGGATTATACTGACACTGTAAACTGATCGGCGCCGAAATAGGCTTTGCAATTCCACCGAACGATACCAAAGAGGACGAGAGAGAGAGCATTTGCAGGTGTTGTTTCAACAACAAATTTTATTACTGGTAGTGACTAGTGTGGGACTTTGGACCAAAAGTCGAAGCGTTGCTGATTTTGGGCTTCAAAAATTTTAAAATGAGGCCTAAAGGATGTGTTGTGTTCCTTTATTAGAGCGTATGGTCCAAATTGAGAACTCTTACCTCCACTAAAATGTTAAGAGTGAAATCTAAATTCGAATTTCCATTATTGGACCCTCATCTTAAGCAATTTCTGAGGATGTGTTTAGTAGAAAGAGGTAATTTTCCAATAAAAAAAGTATTTTTGCGAGAACATTATATATTATATATATATATATTAGAAAACCTCTAAAAAGGTTCAATTATTAGAAAAAAACAGTTTAATCACCAAAGTATAAAAATAATTAAAAAAAAGTTGAAACAATTTTAAATCATAACTCATAAAAAGAAATGTTAAACTGCAACTTATAGAAAATAAAATTTTCAAGTATCCCATTAAATAATTTCACATTTTCTTAATATTGATTTTTAAAGATAAATTAAACTATATTTGTTTAACATATCAGGTTGATTTTTTTTCCTCGAGTGCTAAGGTTCATTCACAATTAATTAGATATTTTGGGTTCGAGCCTGGATGATAGTCATATTTACAATAAGTAATTAAAAAATACCACAGTTTTAAAATTAATCGAAATTTAGCCATTTTTCATGTAAAGATAAAATCTATTCAAAAACACTCTTAATAATCCGGAAATATTATAACATGTTGGAGTTCGAATTTTTAACATATGAGCTTCTAGCATAAAATGTTGGAATTTTATAATGTGTTAGAGTTCCAGCATAATATGTTGGAACGCTTCGTGTGTTGGAGTTCCAACATAATATGATGAAAGTTTATACGCAGGAGCTCCATAATCTCGTATGTTATGCTGGAACTTCCTGTGTTTCAGCAAAACAATGGCTATTTTTTGCAAACACTGACTATTTTTCAATTACAAGTCCGAAAATTGGCTAGCCCGTGCTATTTTTACACCTTTTTTTTGGTAGGAAAAACGTCATGATGAGTATTGCATTTGAGATTATAATCCCGAAATAGAATTTGTGATTGTATTTATCCCATATATGATTATATGTATTAGATATCGTCATAAATTTTATATTTAATTTCAGTATTAACTAACTTTCTACGATATTCTCTTATATTAGAAGCGAGAGTTTAAGCTTCTTGAGCAGCATGTTTCATCAACATGCATGCCTGGCAACGACATGGGCCCACTTAAATTTTTTGTGAAGCTGCATTGTAGAGATTGCATTGGGCGCCCTATTTGATCGCCCTCATTTAACATATACCCATTTTTTTTAAACTTTTAACTTGTACTCACTTTTAAATAACTTCAGCCCTCTTTCTCCTCCTCTTTCTCCTCCTTCGTTTCCTTCTTCTTCTTCTTCTTCATCATCATCTTCTTCTTCTTCTTCTTCTTCTTCTGTTGTTGGTGCTGCTATGGAACTTCAGTTCATGGGATGATTTCAATAAATATGTTTATCAGAGCTGAAGTTCGCCAGAGTGGGAGTGCACTAGGTGAAGCAGGGTGGTCTTCGTTGACATACCTGCTTTACCTAAAATATATTTGCCACCCCTTTTGTATATTATTACCCCAATTGCCATCAGAAAGTTCTATAAATATTTGAAACTTCTTAGGCATTCTCAGGGCCCGCATTGTCAGCCCCACTTGTCTTGTATTTCCCTAATATATATGTTTTATAGAAAATATCTTTGCCTTGTTTTTGTATATTATTACTTCGATTGCTATCGTACATTTTAGTAAATAAAGAAAAAAATTGAGGCATTTTTAAGGCCCAATTTATCAGTCCCAGTTGTGTTGTATGTAGAGATTGGGCGGAATACATACGGAGACACTTAAAGTTGGCACGATCTTTCACTTAGACACCTGAACTCAAGGGTGTTTCTATTAGCACTTATATTACCCGAAACTTATTCCAATTAAACACTTCTTTCTGAGTTGGAACATAAAGTAAGTTTAACCCTATACAGGCGCGTGAAGACCCAATAAAAATAATTTTTTTTTTGTTTTTTGTTTTTTGTTTTTTATTTCCTTTTTCTTCTCCCTCAAAAACAAAAAAGATATGTCAGTTATCTCTTCACTGCCGGAGTCCGGCGAGAGAAACCAGTGACTCATCCTCTCTAAAAAACCAATACCGGAATATCAGCGATGATTTCAGAGATAGGCCCACTGTAATCACTGAGGAAAATAAGGTAGTTCATGACGTAACGTGTTAGCGGGTGGATTCCGCCACCGAGCACCACTTTTGGAAGAATCTTTCTTCATCGGCGATTCAAACTCCGATAAGATGGTTCGAGCAGCTTCGCGAAGCTTCTCCATTGAGCTCATCGCCTGGGATCTGACAACCGTCGTGGATTCAAAGCCGAAAATCAATTCGATTCACTCTAGAGTTCAGAAATAGCGTCGTAGAGATCGAAAATACGGAACATTTTCTCAATAGACAATTTCTTGTACTTCGCCACCATCTCCAAAAAAGTTAACAGCGCCAGAGCACTGTCTTTAGCAATCTTCGAGAAACAAGACTCTCTGATGTTGTCGGAGACAGCGAAGACTTGGTCACAGAGAATCCTCTCGCCATAGAGGAGAGTACTAACAACAACCTTAACAGCACTCAACCAACTTTTTATTTTCTTCTCAAGAACATCCCAATCCATTTTCTGAATAACCGAAATATTAAAATTACTGTTAAGGTAGTTTTTCGATTTTGGGCATAGGAACTTTGACGAAATTTGAAACATGGATGAGATTTGAAGGAAGTTTAGGGAGACAGATCAATGTTTCTTGGGGTTGAAATAAAGGAGATTTTGTGATCTTTTGAGCAATGAGTTTTGATAATTCTAAGTATGGAATCTTTTGGCCAAAAGCTAGCCATGGAAATATTGCAAAGAAATGTCCAACACTATTGACAAAAAGAAGAAGAAGCTTAGGGCCGTTTATTTGTGTATTTTAGTGGAAATAAGACTATATAGCTGAGGTGGACAAAAAAATGATGTGGCATAATGGTTACATTTTTCATGTAGACGGAGATTGCAGAACACGTGTTTGGTGAATTAATAAACCTGCACAAAACGTGTTTAATTGGTATAAGAATTGCCTAAGAAATGAGTTCAGATGGAAAGAGGCCTAGTTTAAGTGTCTAAGTGAAAGATCGTGCCAACTTTAGGTGTCTTCGTATGTATTCAGCTGTAGGAATTTTACTCCACATGAAACCAAATATTTGCTCCGTATTTTTTAAGCTAAGAAACAAGAATAGAAAGATCCTTAAATTTTGTTTGAAATGAAAATACAATGCCGATAACCTGGTGGTAACCATTGAAAGAACTTATTAATACTTTACCATTATTTTTACTCTTCACTCATTAGGTTTTAATTATAACATCAAGCAAAATTAATAAAAGGGGAAAAATAATTTTTTATTTAGTATGCTTCTATACTTTATCGTATCAACTTTTATATATTAAAACTTAATCATTTATTCAACATGTTTACTACTAAACTTAAAAATATAGTCATCTATTAGTTCCTAATTTGTATTATTTGTCAAAACGTTTAATGGAGTTGTGATACTAAAGCAACTGAGCTACATAAATATTTTTTTAGAATGATGATGTCCAAATGGTTTCACTACCTAGCAATAAAATGATGAATTGAGTCATTATTGATTTCTTTCGACTTTGAACGTAGTCAAAAAATTTGATGGATTACTTGATGTAAGTTATTATTTTTAATATAAAATAAAATATCTCATCGAAATATATTTTACGCTCATTATCATTATAACTATCTTTAATATCATACTCGAAATTTTGATATAATAACTCTATCTAAAAATTTAGCTAAAATTATTGGATCTCCAAATAATATGTAGTGTTCAATCTAGAGAAAGTTGACACATAAATAATATTTCAAATAGTAATTATTCATTAGCAAATATAGACAAAGCACACCTAAGCAGTTAAATATTTTGCGAAGTTTCCATTGATGCTTGAGAACATTGATTATAAGTTAATATTTTTTACACGATATGTTCTATAAAAACACCAGTTAAAATAGTATAATATTAGAATTTTCTTATTTTCATCACAATTTTGATTGTAATGTTGGGCCGTGCGCAGCACGTGCTTTACTGTTGCTAGTATATTGATGTAAAAATAGCACGAGTTAGTCAGTTTTCGGACTGACCATTCAAAAACTGCCAGCATTTGCAAAGTCATTGGAAAATAGCCCACTATTTTGCTGCAAAACGGAAAGTTCCAGCATAATATACTGGAGATCTGGTGCACCTGTGTTTGAACTTCCAACATATTATGCTGGAACTCCAACACGCGAAAAATTTCCGCATAATATACTGGAGATTGGAGCACTTGTGTATCAACTTCCAGCATATTATGCTGGACCGATATATTGTACTGGAACTCCAGTATATTATGTTGGAAGTCTAGTATATTATAGGGGTGGGCATCAGTCGTTCGGTTTGGTTATGAATATTATCGGTTATCGATTTACAAATATGGTAAACCGATAATTAAACTGAGGTTATCGGTTAATCGGTTATCGACCATCGGTTCGGCTATCGGTTTACCCGATAATATAACTCAATCTACAGGTAAGAAGCATAGTATATAACGCACATGAACTGAACTTAATTATTGAATTTGGCAACAACAAAGGAATATGTCCACCGTCCAAGTATCAAAAGATGTCAGCAAACAACCAAATGCTTTAATTCTAACTAAATGAATTAAATACAGAACTTCGAAGACCAACGCACAAGAATTTTCTCATAATTTTAGTTCTTATCTCGGATTAAATCCAAAACAACCTCAAACAATAAGTTAGGAAATCCAAAAACAGTGATCCAAAAAATAATGAGGAAAATGAGAATTGTAAAGTGATGAAGAGAATCATAAACTTACCCGAAATTGATTAAGGAACGAAACTTGTTCTTAAGAAAGAGGTAGCTAAATTTCAAAATTTGGAAAACAAAACTTACGCTAAGATTCTATGAATGTGGTTGTACTTTTAATTTTGAAGAAGTGAAGAACTGATGAAGAGTTGAATCAATTGATGACTGAACTCTGAAGAGTGAACCATGAAACTTGATATCTTTAATGCGGCATGGAAAATTGGGAGAGAAAGAGAGAATGAAGCCCTACCGTTAAGAAAATTGGCAACCCGAGGCCCGAACCGATAACCCAATAGTAAAAGAATACTAAACTGTTACTGAACCGTTATCCCAATAACTCGATACCAATACCCCAATAAGCTTTTTTCGGTTCAGGCTATCGGTTATACTCGTTATATGTCCAGCTCTAGTATATTATATTGGAACTCCAGTATAATATCTTATGCTGGAACTCAAAGTCCAGAATTGTGTGAATTCTAGTATATTATGCTGGAGTATTTTTCGGATTTTGAACAGTGTTTTCGATCAGATTTATAAGTGGTTAAAATTCGATTAGTATTGAAATTGTAACTATTTTTGAATGACCATTTGTAAATCTAATTATTTTTGAATTTCTCCCTATATTGATGCAAGATAACAATCTCAAGATTATAGTTTATGTTATGAAATAACGACTGTAAAAGAAATAAACTGAAGACAAGTATAGATATAGAAAGATTGATGTCTTATTCAATTTTCAAATTGATATACATAATGAAATGAAATCACCTCTATTTATAGAAGAAATGAAGTTGTTGTGTAAGTTGCTACTGCAAGCTGTTGTGTAAGCTGCTACGCAAGTTGTTGTATAAGCTGCTAGTAACCTACTATTGCAAGTTGTTGTGTAAGCTGCTACACAAGGTGTTGTGTAAGTTGCTTGTAAGCTGCTACTGCAAGCTGTTGTGTAAGCTGCTACTGCAAGCTGTTGTGTAAGCTGCTTGTAAGTTGCTTGTAAGATGCTACTGCAAGCTGATGTGTAAGCTGCTTGTCAGTTGCTTGTAAGTTGCTACTACACCATATACAAATAATCTTATACCGGGGGTAATATTTATCCATAATGAAGTACCGAAATAATAAGCTTCTTCAGGAAGCTTATTTTCAAGAGAGTATCAAATAGATAAACATATTTACGGCGGAGTGCCATACGTATAACCTTCTTCAGAAAGCTTATGAACATCCATAATATAATATATATTTATAACACTCTCCCTTGGATGTTCATTAAAAGATAATGTGCCTCATTAAAACCTTACTAGGAAAAACCCCATGGGAAAAATCCTAGTGAAAGAAAAAGAGTACACATATTTAGTAATACGCATTGCTAGGTGTGTATTGGTAAAAAAGAATTTCACACGTAAGCCAGCTTTTGACAAATCAACCAGTCACGTGAACAAAGGAAAACACGACAGTTGGACGTAACTCTTTGAAGAGGTACGGTACAAAGAGGCACAGTTCAGTAAATCCACGAACTTATCAGCCACGGGAAATTCAACTTGATCAAAACGGGAGAGAGGAACAGTCAGAATGAATCTAGACAAAGTTACGGGCATATTCAAGGATCCACAATTGATTACTCGAACGTTATGTAACTGAACCCCTATTACCGTTATCCTTTGTAATATCTCATTAATGTCATAATTAGTCATTAATGAGTAACCATAGCAGGAGTCGTACGTTATAAGAATCTCCTATATAAGGGAAGGGAATACAGCTTGTAAAGGCATTTGATTCTCGAATACAATCAACTTCGATCCTTTATTTCTGTAATATTATCTATTATTCATTTTTCCCATTATCTTGATTATCAGTAACCCGTATTCATCTTAAAAATAAGCTTTAGTCAAAGGGTCTAATTCTTTGGTTAAACAAATTGGTTCTGTTACCGGGAAACTGGTAATCTTTGTTTACTTTCCAAGTGATATCCTTTGAATTATGTCAAACCCCAACGAAAACAACCATCAAAGAAGTGGAACCCCAGTTCCATCACCTTCAGGAACCCCACATGGTTCGAGGGAACAATCCCCAGAAAGATCCAATAACAACCATGGTAATAATGATCAAACTGTGGAGCGAGATCATGTAAAGCAAATGATTGCAGAGTATGTGAGCCAAGCTTTGAAATAATTTGCGAGAGGATTACCAGCATCGTTGCCTACACCGCCAACGCCACCCCCCAATAACACCATCACCATGGAAAATCCTCAATCTGGGTTGGCAAACTCAGGAATAGGAGATACTCCTAATGAATCTCTCGAAATGAGACCAGGTATATCTAATAACTTAGGATTACAAATTTTACTGTTAACCATGCAAAAACAGATGAAGGAGCAGAATGATCGCATCGAACAAATTCTTGGTGTACCACCTGTCATCAAAGGCATCGATGTTGATAGATATTCTCAACAACAGTGGAAGCCAAGTGCGGCACCTTTGCCTATACCCAAGAAGTTTAAAATGCCTAGCGTTCCCAAATATAATGGAACAACTGACCCACGCGACCATATGACTGCTTTCACAACTGGGGTAAAAGGAAACGACTTAACGAAACAAGAGATTGAATCAGTCTGTGTCAAAAAATTTGGGGAAACACTTACCAAAGGGGCTCTAACCTGGTATTCTCTTATCCCTGAAAATTCTATTGACTCTTTTGTTGAGCTTGCAGATTCGTTTATAAAAGCACACTCTGGTGCACAAAAAGTTGAGAAGAGAATGGAAGACATATTCAAAATAAAACAAGGAGACACGGAACTACTCCGTGAGTTTGTAGACAGGTTTCAACGAGAAAGAATGCAGTTACCCAGGGTGCCTGATAATTGGGCAGCCATGGCATTTGCAAGCAACTTGAACGATAAAAGCTCAGAAGCCACCAGGCGACTTAAGGAGAATCTAAGAGAATTCCCCGCCACAACATGGAACGATATATATAACAGGTACAACACTAAACTCATAATAGAAGAAGATATAATTGCTCGTTCGAGAGATGAAGATCATTCCAGATCCAGACGTCCTGAATCAGATAGAAGATCAGGTAAAAATAGGTACGATCCTTACTTAGGACCCTCGGGACGCGATATCCGCCCCAGGTTCGAAAATACTAGGTCGGACTATAGACCACAAGGAAGAGACGTAGTCTCATCCTCGTCTAGATCCAGAAAAGATCGAGATGAACGACCTAGAGGTAGTACTCAAATTGGGGATCATACCTTTAACGTAAGTACTATTGAACTTATCTCAATATTGAAGAACATGGGAGGCAAGGTTAAGTGGCCCAAAGAGATGCGGTCAAATCCAAATAGAAGAAACCGAGATCACTGGTGTGAATTTCACAACGATCATGGGCACAAAACTGCGGATTGCAGATTTTTACAAGGTGAAGTAGAAAATTTGTTAAAACAAGGCTATTTAACAGAATTGTTTAGTGATAAAGGTAAATAGACATATATGAGGAACATACAAGAGCCCCCAAAGCCTCCTTCTCCAAATCGAACCGTTAACGTAATACACGAGGGTGAAGAAGTAAGCGGAGTGATTTGCAAAACAACCACAAAGTTCACAATTACACAGGGGAAACATGCTCGTGGAGAAGACGACATAACCTTCGATTATGCAGATAGCAGCGGATTAATGCTTCCGCACAACGATGCTCTGGTAATATCTCTACTTATTCATGACACTAACGTGAAAAAAGTGTTGATTGATCCAGGCAGTTCAGTCAATATCATTTTGCTAAGAGTCGTGGAAGAAATGCTACTGGGGAATCAAGTAATCCCAAAAGCACGAGCCATATCCGAGTTTGATAACTCTACGGTTATAACAAAAGGAGAAATTGAACTTAACACTTATGTTAATGGGGTGATCAAAAGAGCTAGGTTCCAAGTCATCGATACTCACATGGCTTATAGCGTGATCATTGGAAGGCCATGGATCCACGACATGAAAGCGATATCCTCCATGTTGCATCATGTAATTAAATTTCCCTCTGAACGGGGAATTCAACAAATCAAAAGAGATCAACATACCGCAAAAAATATAAATTATGTAGTACAATACAACAAGAAAATAGAGGTGGAAGAATTACGAGATAAGGAAATCTCCCAAACAGGTAACACCGCCCAAACAAACATAAAAAAAAAATTACTGCCCAAATAGGTTAGGAAGATATTATTGCTGAAACAGGCACGAAAGAAAATACTTACGAGAAGAAGAGTCAAGTTACCACGGAAGGTGTACTATACCACACAGATGCGGATTCCAGACCGGACGTCATTCATGAACCGGAGGAAGATGAGCACATCAAAACAACTACGAAGGAGCTCGAAGCTGTTTCGTTATCTGAACGAAAAGCTGAGCAGAAAGTTTATATAGGCACGAGGCTAAGCCCCACTCGAAGAGGTAAGTTAATTGATTACTTAAAGGCTAACACATACTGTTTTGTGTGGTCCCACTCAAATATGACAGGCATCCCACCAGAAGCGATGACTCATAAACTAAATGAAGATCTATCATTTGTACCTGTTAAGCAGAAGAAAAGGAAGCAAGGACCACTCAAGAACCAAGTGATCGACGAAGAGGTACAGAAGCTCTTGAATATTGGTTCGATACGAAAGGTAACGTACCCTAACTGGTTGGCAAACACCGTGGTAGTACCTAAAAAGAATGGCAAGTGGAGAGTATGAGTAGATTATATTGTTAAACAAAGCATTCCCCGAAGATTCATTCTCATTGCCTCATATAGATCAAATGATTGATTCTACCGCAGGTCATGAACTATTAAGATTTCTAGATGTATATTCTGGTCATAATCAGATTAAAATGGATCCTTTAGACGAGGAAAAAACCTCCTTTATCACGAATAGGAGATCTTATTGTTATAAAGTCATGCCTTTTGGCCTAAAAACGCTGGAGCCACCTATCAAAGGCTTGTGACCGAGATGTTCCAAGAACATCTTGGCAAAAAGATGGAGGTGTACATCGATGACATGTTGGTAAAATCAACACAAGCACAAGACCATTTCCAGCACCTATCTACTGCTTTTGATATTTTACGCAGGTATAATATGAAGTTGAATCCAGAGAAATGCGCTTTTGGAGTGCAATCAGGCAAATTTTTGGGTTTCCTTGTATCAAACAGAGGAATAGAGGTAAATCCCGCTCAAATTAAATCCATAGAGGAAATACCTGATGTTTTAACAAATAAAAAGGAGGTTCAAAGACCGACA
>ML426561.1:0-23861 GCA_005239525.1 Nicotiana knightiana | reverse complement strand
CCCATTATGCTGAAGTTTTGTCTTTATAACTGGGGAACTTCAGCCCCGTATGTTGAAGTTCCCTAGTTACAAAGTCAAAACTTCAGCTCTAGAGCTGAAGTCCCCCAGTGTAACTGGGGAACTTCATCCCCGTATGCTGAAGTTTTTGTCTTTATAACTGGGGAACTTCAGCCCCGTATGCTGAAGTTCCCCAGTTACAAAGACAAAACTTCAGCTCTAGAGCTGAAGTTTCCCAGTTACAAACTTCAGCTTTAGAGCTGAAGTTCCCAAGTTATAAAGACAACTACAAAGACAAAACTTCAGCTCTAGTGCTGAAGTTTTGTCTTTGTCAACTGGGGAACTTCAGCCCCATTATGCTGAAGTTTTATCTTTATAACTGTGGAACTTTAGCCCCGTATGCTGAAATTCCCCAGTTAAGAAGACAAAACTTCAGCTCTAGAGCTGAAGTCCCCCAGTGTAACTGGGGAACTTCAGCCCCGTATGCTGAAGTTCCCCATGAATTGGCTCCAATCCTCCTTTCTTGCCTCTATCAAAATGCAATATTCCCCTCTTTGTTATATTCTTTTCAAACTTAGCCACCTTCCTCTTTGCAACTCTTTTGGATGTTGTCTGCAAAATTTCAGAAAAATATCACTTTGACTACACATTTTCTAGTGTATATAATTAAATTAAATTCTTTTTCAAACTATGTAATAAGTGTAATTAAAACCCTATTATGAAGACACTTGTCTATTTATTATGTGCAACCTGTTTTCATTTAAATTAAAATCTCTTTGTTATTATTACATTAAAGAAAACAATATTAATGAAATAACATATATCAACTGCATAACACTTAGAGATAATCAAACATGCAACTCCATAAAATAACACACGAGAAAGAAGGAAGATACTCTTACCATTGATATGTTGTTCCTTAGTTGCTTTGGTTGTACTTAGCAGTATTTATGCACGTCTTATTATTTTGAATGTGGTAATGAAGAAGGAGGAAGATGCTTTTAATATTGCAGTATTATTTTATTTAATGTGATAGTGAAATAGTACTACTAATTTTTATTTTTATGCTTCGACATCAAACGGTTGGAAGAGTAAGGAAAAACATAAGACTTGTCCGCAAAAAAGTGATTTTCTCTTTTGTTTTTCTTTGACATACTTAGAAATAAATAATTGTAGAAAAGTGAAAAGCATTCATTTCTTACAATACATTCATTGCTACTTAATCAAATATATTTTTGAGGATTTAATTGTTGCTTACACATATACTTCACTAGCTATTTTTTTTTAAAAAAAAATCCATGAGAAAAATATTTTCCTTCCCAGTTCAAAACTTCAGCTTTAGAGCTGAAGTTCTCAAGTTATAAAGACAATTACAAAGATAAAACTTCAGCTCTAGAGAACTTCAGCTCTAGAGCAGAAGTTTTGTCTTTGTAAACTGGGGAACTTCAGCCCCGTTATGCTGAATTTTTATCTTACAAAGACAAAACTTGAGCTGAAGTTCCCCAGTGTAATTGGAGGAACTTCAGCCCTGTATGCTGAAGTTTTTGTTTTTATAACTGGAGAACTTCAGCCCCGTATGCTGAAGTTCCCCAGTTACAAAGACAAAACTTCAACTCTTAAGCTGAAGTTTCCCAGTTACAAACTTCAGCTTTAGAGCTGAAGTTCCCAAGTTATAAAGACAATTACAAAGACAAAACTTTAGCTCTAGAGCTGAAGTCCCTAGTGTAACTAGGGAACTTCAGCCCCGTATGCTGAAGTTCCCCAGTTACAAAGACAAAACTTGAGCTGAAGTTCATTTATTTTAATATTTAAAGTATATCTATATGTTTATTAACTGTAATTTATGAATTTTCAGGAAAAGAAGCTGGGTCGTCCAATGAAGCAAGATGAGTTATTCAAGGAGACTCATATTGTCAAGAAAAAGAAAGAGACTGATCCAGAAAGGTGGGTCGACGACCGATCATCGACTGTACATGTAAGTTCTCTTTTCATTAAGTATTATGATATACTCTAATATAATCTTTCAAATACTAATTAAATAAAAAATTTCTTATAGGATCGCTTCAGAGTTGACATGGAGGAATTCATACGCAGTCAGCAACCTAATGATTCGGGCAAGCCAATCCATATTTCGGAGGAGGATGCAAAAAACTATGGATGCAAGCGGCTGGCGGTGCAAGATATGGGAAGGTATACGGGCTTCCTAATAAGAAGTTCCACCGCTATCACTGTGGAATGAAAGGAGTAGGAACTTCCTCTCAAGCCGAGCAACTTGATGGGGAGAGCCTCTCCACTATGCGGGAGACTGTGACAAAGATCACAAGCAAGCTAGAAGCTTCTAAGGAACGAGAAAGGCTTCGAGATGCTCAGTACGTTAGCATGCAAGCTCAGTACCAAGCCATGCAAGCTCAGTACCAAGCCATGCAAGCTAAGCTTAAATCTCTCCTAGCTTCTGGAGCTTTTCCGATTCCCCGGTCTCGCGAGCCATCGCCAGAGGCTCAACTTGAACGTGAGCGTTTCTTCCATCTTCCCCGTGTTAGTTCCTCCCGTCCTCCCCGTGATCGTTCTTCNTGAAACAGTCATTGAGTACTTTTATATACTTTGAACTAGACAATAGAACTTTGGTCCGTTTTGGAATGGACTTGTAATAAGTGTTAACTTAGTTTTGTTAGTTAAATGTGTTAGTTTTATTGAAATTTATACGTTGTTGGTTTTTATGTTTGTTTTAAAATTGGTTTTAATGTTGTTGTTGTTGTGTTGTTAGTTCGTATTGTTGTTGTGTTAGTATTGTTGTTGTAATAGGATTTGGTATGCTGGCAGGTGGTGTGGATATGTTGGTCGCTATGTTATTAAAAAAAATATTTTTCCTAGAATTTAGCGGCCAATTGTGGTCGCTTTTTTTTAAAACAAATTGAATTAATTAATTTTTCCTGGAACTTAGCGACCAATTGTGGTCGCTATTTTCCAGATTTTATAATATTATATTTTATTTACAGACCAAAGTTGGTCGCTATATTTTGTATAATAATAAATAAATAAATATTATAATTTANCAGATTTTAAAATATTATATTTTATTTACAGACCAAAGTTGGTCGCTATATTTTGTATAATAATAAATAAATAAATATTATAATTTAAATATAGAGACCAACTTTGGTCGCTAAATTTATATTATTAAAATAATATAGCGACCAAAGTTGGTCTGTTTTTTTTATACCCGAATATTTGGTCAATTTAACATAGAGACCAAAGTTGGTCGCTAATTAGCGACCAACTTTGGTCTCTATGGTAAAGGGGCCAACAAAATAGCGACCAAGCCTGTTTGGCCGCATTTTGGTCTCTTTTCATTGTTTAGGGACCAATTTTGGTCGCTTTTTGTGATCGTTTTTTCCTGAATTTTTAGTAGTGAAAGTAATTTTTTTTACAAATATCTATAGTTTTTACGTAGTGCATCTGCTGATCCAGATCGAGGAATCTTAATGATTTTATGTAGTGGCATGTACCAATTTGATAAACTTACTTGGCTAGTGGAAGTAAACAATATTTACAATTAAAAAACGTTCACTACTAAGTCATATGAATAGACTACGAGTTATGTTATGATGGAAAATTAATTAATAGCCATAATTGAGTTTGTAACAGTACTCCATTTGTCTTTAAACCTCTGTGACGTCTCTTTTCTGGATAGTTCAAACTATAGTTTTGGAATTGTAAACTTTTTCACCGTCTTGATACGAGAGAAATTGTAAGTCATAGTAGTATTTTTCAAACATCCTTGGAAAAAGCTAATATACTCCTAATTTTAAGAAATTAGTCAGATTAAAATGTGATAGACGAAAAGTTTTGACAGAAATTAGTCATATTAAACTAACAATAAGAAAACAAAAAAAATATTATTTCTTCTACCTCTTCCTATTACACCTGCAAATTAATTCTCAACATATGATTCGTTTTTGGTAGAAAAATCTAATGCTTTTGGACAACATATTTCAGTTTTGTGAATGTAATGCATATAAAGGTAAAAATTGCAATTGGTGCTGTATTTGGTCGCCCCCATTTAACATATACTAATTTCTAAAACTATTTAACCTATCTCTTAATTTTGACAACTTCAGACCTCCTATTCTTTTTCTTGTGACCTATGTGCTCCTTTCTTCTTCTTCTTCTTCTTCTTCTTCTTCTTCTTCTTCTTCTTCTTCTTTTTTCTCTCTCAAATACATGAGACTCTATGTAAGTATTTGTCACCACCCAGTTTTCATTCGTGCCCAATACCGATGTTAGGCAAGTCAACACTATTCAACTAGCGAGTTCCATTTATTTTACCAAATATTTCCAACATTTACTTAACTTAAATCGATAAGCATTCGAAAATAATGAATAATTAAGGCAAGTTAAACTGAAGTGACCAAAAGAAGTCAAATTACGTAATCACATCCCAAAAGAATAGTCTACCAATGTGTGCGCCAGGAACTAATGTCACAAGTATGTGGACATCTAGTAGAATATACAAAAGAATATAACTACTCTACTGTCTGAAACAAAATAGACAGCAAATACAAAAGAGAGACTCCAACATGCTGTTGAATGGCATCAGAAGGGAGAAGCTCACCGTGAAGTCTCGGCCAAATATCAAGAACGCGCGCCAGATGGGTAGCTAGATGCACCTGCCTCAGATCATGTACAATTAAGTACAGAAGCATAGTATGAGTACATAAATAATATGCACCTAATAAGTATCCCGCCTAACCTCGAAGAAGTAGTGACGAGGGGTCGACTTGACACTTACTAGGGCCAAACATCATATTTAAGTATGAAGTTAAGCATGAATATCCAGATTTAATAGCAGATAATGACAGGAAATGACATGTCTTTCCATAAATATATATTTCAATTTCTACCATTTCAATTGACAATTTATATTCCAAGGTGTTTAAGCAATCTAAAATCACGGAAAAGTGCCAAACAAATAGCATGCGCATATACTGCCAAGGACGTACAGCTCGATCCAACAAATAATAAAATGTGCACTACTGGATGGTCGAACGACGCGAATCACAGATGCATCTATTACTCCGCTCGTAAATCATACGTGTGATGCGGTCAAATATAAATAAAAGAGTTACTCCGCTCGCGAATCATACATGCGACGCAGTTGCTCATAGATACACACATTTAAACAACCAATCAAGACTTTATTAAGAGATAATTATTCAAAGAAATGACAACTTCTCTTTTAACAGTCAAGAAAGTGATGTTTAGTCCTTTAGAAATATATTTACCAAGTTCGACACGATTTAAGCCTTTTAAGTTTATCAATAACATTTACATGTACGACAAGTAAGCATGCTTTTGGATCCTAATACCCGGACTTCAGCATTATAGTAGTTACGTACGGACTCTCGTCACCTCGTGCGTACGTAGCCCTCACAAATAGTAGCACATAATTAATTATTCACCTATGGGGACAATTCCCTCTTACAAGGTTAGAAATGAGACTTACCTTGTATCAAGCTACTTCCCAATCAAGAATGCGCTCAAACCTCCAAATTTGACGCCCAACAACTCGAAACTAGCCAAATATTACATAAACAAATCAATCTATGCTCAAAAGTTCATAATTCTACCATTTAAGTGATTACCCAAACTAATTTGCAAGATTCCTAAAATTCACCCTCGGGCCCACATGCTCGGATTCTGAAAATTCTCAAAGAAAGTTGTTACCCATAGTCTTAGGATCAAGAATATGTGATTTTTACCTGATTCCAGAACAAATTTCGTGGTTAAATCTTTTTTTTTTACAAAACCCTAGGTTTCACTATAAAGGTAAAATTTTCACTAATTTACATGTTGAAATCTACCCATAAACTATGTATTAAACTCACATGAGGTAGAATTTACTTACCTCACAAGACTAGGTTGGAATCCCCTTCTCAAGAGCTCTCCAAATCGCCCAAAGTTGGAATAAATTACCCATAAAGTCATAAGCCCCGTTTTTCTTAAAAGAACCTTACTGTGTCCAGTTCTTTCGCATCTGCGGCGTGTGGACCGCACCTGCTGTCACGACCCAAATTTCCAACCCTCGGGATCGTGATGGAGCCTAACATCATACTTGTTAGGCAAGCCAATGTTAGAACTTAACTAACCTTTTCTTTTAATAGTTTACTTAAACAGAATAGAACAATTTAAAGTAAATATGAAATCTAATACTTTCCAATAAATGATATCGAGAATAGTATTCGAAATAATAAAATGAAACATGAACTAATACCTACTATATAACTACCCAGTGTCTGGTGTCACAATTCATGAACTACTAAAGAATACTACAAGTATTTGGCTGAAAGAAATGTATCTCTATTTTGAATGAAATAAAACAACAATCTAAATAATAAAGGGAAGACTCCAGAAATCTGCGGACGTCAACAGATCTATCTCGTGTCTCTGTACGAATAATATCAGATACTACTTTTACCTAGGTCTGGCCAGTGCCTGGATCCGCACAAGAAGTGCAGAGTGCAGTATCTGTACAACCGACCCCATGTACTGGTAAGTGCCGAGCCTAACCTTGACAAAGTAGTGACGAGGCTACGACGGGGCATTTATAACATAACCTGGATACAATTTATAATAAAGCAATAAGGAAATAATAACAAATTAAATAGTACTTACAACAATAAATAAAACAATTCGGTTAACTTTTCCAGATCTCAGCTATAACCAATCCTCACGAAAATTTCCAAGTTTCAATTTAAAATAACCGTAAGTGCATAATATGAAATGACAAAAATGACACAGTGAGTATTCCAGTCTTTATGTTTAAAAATCAGTAAAATATGAATATCCTCCCTTATTTCTCCTTGGTGTGGCGCGCAACCCGCTTCTACTTGTCCACCCTTATTGCTCCTCCCTATATATATCACCCTTATATCTCCTATTTCGACGTGCAACCCGATCCCACCTGTCCACCCTTATCACTCCTTGTTGCGGCGTGCAACCCGCTCCCACCAGACAATCACATCTCTTTATTCATACAAGATTTCACAATTTAGGTCAAAGCCTTTAACAATATTTATGTCTCAACAATTGTAAACAGAAAGTTGTACTATTCATAACCTTCATCAATTATCATTTCACAATGAAACCAACCGGAATATATAGTAAAACACTGTCAACCAGCTCACCCTTTTATGTATCACAATGAAGACAAGTGAACAACCAACACTTCCAAAATACTTGAAACAATACTTAACAACAAGTTGATGAAAACAAATAGACATGGGGGCATCAATGATTATAAAACAATTAAGCCATGGATCAAATAAATTGGAACGGGAAAGGTATCATGTTCAACAGATAATTTGGTGGTGCATAGATACTCGTCACCTCACCTATATACCATTCACATGCAATTCCACATAGCATTTAAGTTAGGGTTTCCTATTCCCTCAAGTCAAGGTTAAACCAAACACTTACCTCAATTTCACAAGCAATTCACTTCTCAAGAACAACTTTTCCTTTAGAATTTGCCTCTAACTAGCTCGAATCTAATCACAATTGGTTCAATATCATTAATTATTTCTAAAAGCATTAACTTTAATTAAAAAATCATGGTTTTCCTATGTTTTTCTATCAGAAGACAAAAATCCCAATTTTTACCATGAAAACTCTAGATTCTATGATGAAATGTCGTAAAAAGTTGTTAGGATTGGAAGGAATTAGTTAGAGATCACTTACCAATGATTTGGAGAAGTTTGGGCCATTGGAAAATCGCCTATGAAGGTTTAGGGTTTGAGGATGGAATGTTGTGCTCTATTCAACTCGCGTACCCAGCTCAGACAGAACTGCCCTTCAAAAGTGCGAGGTAAACTGCGTACCCCGATCAGAAATGATAGACACGGGCACACCTTAAAGGCGAACAATCTCTCGAATATATGTCTTTGCCAACCGCTCTGAAGTATAAGTACTTGCCACTGGAATGAAATGTGCTGATTTAGTCAACCTATCCACAATAACCCAAACGACGTCGAACTTCCTCTGAGTCCGTGGGAGTCCTACAACGAAGTCCATAGTGATACGCTCCCACTTCCACTCAGGAATCTCTATCTGCTAAAGCAAACCACCGGGTCTCTGATGCTCATACTTTACATGTTAACAATTCAAGCAACGAGCCACATAAGCAACAATGTCCTTCTTCATCCTTTGCCACCAATAATGCTGCCGTAGGTCTTGGTACATCTTGGCAGCACCAGGGTGAATGGAATGCTTAGAACTGCGAGCCTCCTCAAGGATCAAATCACGAAGCCCATCAACATTAGGCACACATATATGACCCTGCATTCTCAAAACACCATCATCTCCAACTGTAACCTTCTTGGAACCACCATGACGAACTATGTCCCTAAGGACCATCAAATGCGGGTCATCATCCTGCCGATCTCTGATATGCTCAAATAAAGAAAATCGAGCAACTTTACAAGCTAAAATACGACTGGGCAAAATATCAACCTCACGAACTGATCCAAAGTTTGAATGTCTGAAGCTAACGGTCTCTCACTGACTGGAATGAATGCAAGGCTGCCCATACTTACTGTCTTCCTACTCAATGCATCGGCCACCACATTGGCCTTCCCCGGATGATACAATATAGTGATGCCATAATATTTCAATAACTCTAACCATATCCTCTGTCTCAAATTAAGATCCTTTTGCTTGAACAAGTACTGGAGATTGCGATGATCCATGTAAACCTCACACGGCACACCATAAACATAATGCCTCCATATTTTCAATGCGTGAACAATGGCTGCCAACTCTAAGTCATGGACAATGTAATGCTTCTCATGGACTTTCAACTGCCGAGACGCATATGCAATCACCCTGCCCTCCTGTATCAATACGGCTCCGTGCCCAACACGGGAGGCATCACAATATACCGTGAAAGATCCTGAACCTGATGGTAACACCAACACCGGGGAAGTCAAGGCTGTCTTGAGCTTCTGAAAGCTCGCCTCACATTCGTCCGACCATTTGAACGAGGCACCTTTTTGAGTCAATTTAGTCATTGGGGCTTCTATAGATGAAAACCTTTTCACAAACCGACGATAGTAACCCGCCAAACCCAAGAAGCTCCTGATTTCCGTGCCTGAGGTGGGTCTAGGCCAGTTCTTGACTGCCTCTATCTTCTTAGGATCTACCTGAATACCCTCTGCTGATATGATATGACCCAAGAAAGCTATTGAATTCAACCAGAACTCGCACTTTGAAAACTTTGCATACAACTGATTGTCCATCAAAGTCTGGGGCGTTATACGGAGGTGACGCTCATGTTCCTCTCGGCTGTGGGAGTAGATTAGAATATCATCGATGAACACTATTATGAAGGAATCCAGATGAGGCTAGAAAACCCGATTCATCAAGTCCATAAAGGCTGCTGGGGCATTAGTCAAACCAAAAAACATCACCAGAAATTCATAGTGCCCATACCTCGTCCGAAAGTCTGTCTTAGGAACATCGGATGCCCTAATCTTCAACTTATGTTAGCCTGATCTCAGATCAATTTTCGAAAATGCCCTGGCACCCTGAAGCTGATCAAATAAATCATCAATTCTCGGTAATAGATATTTATTCTTGACGGTGACTTTATTTAACTGCCGATAATCTATACACATTCTCATCCATCCATTTTAACCAAAGAATTGGATTCTTTTCCCAAAGCTATTTTAAGAAGAACACGGGTTTCTGATAACCAAAGAATAAGATAATAATTGTAGGTAAACTCGTAAATAGAAAGTAGTAAGATGCACAAAAAGTAAGTGTATTGCAATAGAAGTTCGAATACTTCTTTTTCTTCTTTTTCCCATTTATATAGGGAATTTCCTAATATTTACCCCTTTCGGTGATTGAGCATTAATGACTAATTATGACTCTAATGTAATGTTACAATGAATCAACCGTAACTGTTGCGTGAATGTGGATACAGATAGTCCCCTCACTTACCATATACTTATCAATTAATATTTGGTAAGTGGATACTCATTTATGGCGGGAATATTTTGCCGCCGCTTCACTCGAATCATTGCATCTTTTTCTGTACGTAAGCGTTGTTTGTCACTTCCATTTAATGCTTATGCCATGTGGCATTCCTGGGTTGGTTCTGCAATTGTTCAGTGCCTTTTAGGGCTTTCTTGCGGCTGCATCAGCCACGAAGTGACATCTTCAATTATAGTTTTCACATCATTGTTTTTTTCCATTTTTTTGACGGTTGTCTTCGAGTATAAATACCCTCTTTTTCTTTTCTTTCACGAAAAAATTCTAAATTTCAAACTTTATTTGTAAAATTTTTTTTTTCTTTGCCTTTGTAGATATGTCTTGTTCAAACCAATCTAAGAGAGTCATAAAAGTTGATGAGTTGACACCCTCTTCCACTCCGACTCGGAGTAAGAGGGGTGGTAGACTGAGGAGTTTAGGCTCTACTCCTTCGAGAGGCTCTTCTTCTTCCCAAATTTTTTCTCCTCCTTCTGCTAGGTCTTTAGTCTCTCCAACAGCTAGGGTTTCCAGGTCTTTGTCCAAGGGTAGATAACATCACGAACCCCTGCGCGAACCACGAGTTGATGAAATCATTCCTGCTGAGTTTACCTTCACTAGGGATAGTCAGGTCCTTATGGATCAGTCGTTATCCCTTGATAGTGTTGATAGGTATCCCACTCTTATTATCGAAGGTTTGATTCCCCTTGTTCGCAGGAAATGTTCTTGGGAGTGTGATTTTTCTATTGTTATTCCGAATAGCAATCAAAGAATAACGTCTTACAAGACGAGGCATTCTTTTGTTTACACTTACCCTTTTACTCTAGGGTTTAGACCTCCTATTGATCCAGTCACCATCGAATTTTGCCGTTTCTTCAATATTTGCTTAGGACAAGTTGGTCCTCTTGTGTGGCGGGTTGTCGCATGTCTTAGATGTTTAGCTTCGTTAGCCTTGATTCCTTTTACCTTCACTCACCTCATTCATATGTATTCTCCTACCTTATTTTGTCAAGGGGTTTTCACTCTGGCTGCTAGGAGAAAAAGAGTGTTGGTAACCCCTGATGACGATAAGGATAGAGGTTGGTACCTTCGGTACGTTGCTATTCCCACTGCTGGTCTAGTGGGCGAGGAAAATCTTCTCTTCCCTGAGAAGTGGAATCGCGCACGTGAGTACATTTTAGCTCACATTTGTTATTTTCTTCTCTTTGCTTTAAGTGTTTTATTAACACTGTAGCTATTTTCTTCTTCTTTGAGCAATCAAGGGTACTATTGAGAATGTCTCCGGTATCCGTGATTGGGTAGAAAAGTTGTTGTCGGTTGCTCCATTGGAGGAAAGATCTTGGAAGTACTTCTCTAGGAAGTACGATTGAAAAGCTCACGCTAAGTGAAACTTTTGTTTTTGCTTCTTTTCCTTACTCGAGCTTCTTTTTCTTCGTCTGTTTAACCTTTTTTCTTTTGACAGGATTTTCTGCTCGGGGGATGTCTGCTGCATCCATTCCGAAGATGTCTTTGGCTCAGGCCCAGGAGATTATTACTGGTTCCTCTTCTTCCAAGAGGAAAGTTGGTGGGTCTAAGACCTTAGAAGAAGAAGAAGAAGAGGAGGGTACTTTGATGCACAGGTCACATAGAAGAAGAGTGGTCTCAGACGATGAGTCTACACCCGTGGCAGCGTCTTCCGTTCCTGATGTCAGACCTTCTACCCCCGGGGATTCTTCTTCTTCTCTTGCACATGATTCTGTGGATAATCTATTCCATGAAGGTTTTGGCCCTGCTGCTAATGAGGCGTCTCTGGATGGTTTTGCTCTCTCCTTTGGAGAAATCTCTTCGTCCGTTCCGGATATTTCCTCTGCTCCTTTGGCCATTTATGCTCCCGCTGCTGCCTTGCCCATGGCTTTCTCAGCTCCTCAAGTTTCTGTGCCTTAGACTTCTTCAGCTCCACAAATTTTATTGCCCGTGGCTCCTTCATCTCAGCCTGCTTCCATGCCTCCTGTTAGAGAAGTAGGGTCTTCCAGCAAGGAGATGAGGCAAGTACTAATTGAGGTTCCGGTTGATGGGAGCCTTTTTAAGAAATACGGCCAACCCGAAGTGTGGCTGAAGCCATTGATTGGCCCAACAAAGAGGACCAAGCTAGATAGTCACATTTCTCTTACCTGGGCTAATGAGGTTGTGCATTCCTCCTTGAAGGTAACGTTCATTCTTTTGTATCTCATTCTTATACATATAATTACCGTATCTAATTGATTTTCTTTTTGTAGATCAATCTCACATGCACAAAACTGATGAAGAGGATTTCTAACATGGAGCAAGAGCTAAAGGAGTGGCATGCTGAAGCAGGGAATTGGAAGGGGTAATATGAAAGCCTGAGGCTCGACATGGAAGCCTTAGAAGAAGAAAGTGTACCTTAGAGCGGCAGATGAGAGTCGTGGCTGCGGAGTTGGCAGTGGATAAGGCTTCTTCTAACCAAGCGGACAAATACATGAGCATTCTTGAGTCTTCGTTTTCTAAGCAATTATCCCGTGCCTCGAAAAAGGTTAGGAGCTTGAAAGCCTTGCTGGAGCAGAAGGAGGAATACTCAGGCGAGCTTGTGAAGTCACTCACCCGGACTCAGGAGGATCTTCGTGTTGCTTTAGACAAAATCCAATCTCTAGAGGAGTCAATTGTACCTTTGAGGGCTGCCCATGAAGCTGCTGAAGCTGAGAAGGATAGGTTAAGAGCTGAGCTTCAGATATGGGAGAGAGATTATGAAATCCTCGAAGAGGAGGCAGCTGTCGATGTTAGTTGGGCATACCTGAATTCTCGCTTCGATACATTGACGGAAATGAGTTGGGATATTTTGACCTTAACGCTGAAATTGTTAAAACCAAGGAAGCCATGGAAAAGGCTCAACAAGGTTTGAATATTTCATCAGCTGAAGGTGAGACTCTTGTTGTCCGAGCCTCTTCGTCCCAAGATGCTCTTACTCCTTCTGCTGATGAAGAAGTCAATCCTCCTCCTCAAGAGAATTAAGATGTTGATTCACCCCTTTTATTTTTTATCTTTGTCTCAATTGGTGGTTACCTCCAGTCCCATCGGGGGTAAATTTGGATCTCTTTAAAGTCTCCAAATGACAACTTAGGGTCACCTCAATGTATAAAAAACTCTATACGGATAAGAATAAGTTAATACTTAGTTTTTACTTAGCCGTTTTAATATATTAATGCAAGTATGACTTTTGTTTTCCGTTGAGTTTTTGTTCTACTCTTTAAGTTTTTTGCATGCTTTATTTTTTGAGGTTTTAGTTTTACCTCTGAGTTTTGCATATAGAATGCTTTAGATTACTCGCACGTTTTCATAATAGGCACGATGTCATATAAAATGTGTGCCTTTTTGTAGTAGGCATAATTTGTGAAAGAGGGCCCTTTCTGATCGACACTTAATGAAGAAGACGTCTCAAATTCATAAAGGTGTAATAATGCAATAGAGTGATAGGAATTTTTCACATGTTAAGAATGTTTCTGAGGAAAGTTTTTTGTTTTAACTTTCACAACATTTTAAATGTATTTGATTATCATCTAAAACTCATGTTGCAACCGTTTTCTTTTAACAGATTTGATATACACTTGTATTTCGTAATTGTTTTCCATATATAACTGGGTTTTTCTTAGTTAATACAAGAGAACAACTGTTTTTCGTTCGTAACAGTTTTTATTTAAGTTGGGGTTTTCACCCGTAACTATTTTTGTTGACAACAGTTTTCAATAAGCATGAGAGAAATGCTCTTACATCCGTAACTAGTTTATTTGATAACAGTTTTTTTAACAAGTACAAGGATTTTGATCTTTCATCCGTAACTGTTTTATTTGATAACAGTTTTCTATATGAGTACAAAGATTTCGTAATTGTTTTTAGTTACAACAGTTTTGAATGAGTACAATGATGATGATCTTTTATCCATAATTGTTTTTGGTTACAACAGTCTTTCTTTTGAATAAGTACAAAGATGCGCATTTCTTCCTCGTGGCTAACATTGCTAACATTTTTCCTTTTAACCTGAACATGTTCGAAGGTTTTTTGGATTAGGCTTTGTGTTTGAGTCTTTGGCTCTTTTGATTTTGCTCGTATCACTTGACTTGTTGGATAGATGGATCTTCAGGCTCGAGCTTTGACTTTTTGATAGTCTTTTTTGCTTCGTCTTTGCCTTCCATACTGTATAGTCCCCCAAGTGTTTGAGCTTTGAAGAATGAAATTTCGAGCACTGGACTATTCCTTCCTTGTGGTCCTTTTCCTGAAAAGGAAAAATATACGGTACTCGAAGGTATATAGTTTTTAGATGATGACTGCTTAACCATTTAAAACGTCCATCAGAAAGTGTAACCCTAGACCGGGAATTTAGTTATTTCCTCGCATCTTTGCAGGTCTAATATCATCATCAGGTGATGGGTTAGCTTTATGCCTGTCATCTAAAAAGGTTAGTAAAATTTTAAATGTTCAAAATAAAATCGAACGTGTGATACCTAACTGGGGGTACTTCTTTTCCTTAAAAGTAGTACTTCTTCAAGTGAATGGCATTCCAACTTGTTGGTAGGATTCTGCCGTCCATAGCTTCCAAGTTTGGATTTAGCTTTCCTGCGCCTGCTTCCTTCATTGATTGAAAGACTTTTTTGAGGATTTAGTTATTTCCTCGCATCTTTGCAGGTCTAATATCATCATCAGGTGATGGGTTAGCTTTATTCCTATCATCTAAAAAGGTTAGTAAAATTGTAAATGTTCAAAATAAAATCGAACGTGTGATACCTAACCGGGGGTACTTCTTTTCCTTAAAAGTAGTACTTCTTCAAGTGAATGGCATTCCAACTTGTTGGTAGGATTCTGCCGTCCATAGCTTCCAAGTTTGGATTTAGCTTTCCTGCGACTGCTTCCTTCGTTGATTGAAAGACTTTTTTGAGGATGAAGTCCCCAATATTGAAGTACCTGAGATGAGATTTACGGTTGTAATAACGCTCTATGATTTGTTTTTGAGCTGCCATCTGTATTAGTGCTACTTCTCTCTGTGGTTCGAGCAGGTTCAGATTAGTCCTTAATTCGTCATCGTTTGCTTCCTTCGTGGATGTTGTAAGACTTAAGCTTGGTTCGCCTATCTCTACAAGTATTAAGGCTTCTGAGCCATAGACAAGCGCGAACGGAGCTTCTCCCGTTGCTGTTTTTGAAGTTGTTCTGAATGCCCATAGTACCGCTGGTAACTCATCAGGCCAATTTCCTTTGGCTCTATCTAGCCACTTCTTTAGATTGTTGATGATGACTTTATTCGTTGACTCAGCCTGACCGTTAGCCACGGGATGGTATGGCATTGAAGTGATCCGTTTGATTTGCCAGCTTTCGAAGAATTCTGTGATTTGCGAGCCTATGAATTGTGGGCCATTATCACACACGATCTCCTTTGGTATCCCAAAGCAGCATATTATGTTTCGCCATAAGAAACTTTTAACTTCCTTTTCTCGCACCTGTTTGAATGCTTCTACCTCTACCCATTTTGTAAAATAGTCGCTTAGCACGAGCAAAAACTGTACATGTCCTTTAGCTGTGGGAAGAGGTCCCACTATGTCCATCCCCCATTTCATGAAGGGCCATGGGGATATTATTGGATGCAATAATTCCGCTGGTCGATGCATGTTATTGGCAAAACTTTAGCACCTGTCGCATTTGGATACGAAGTCCTCGACCTCTTCTTCCATCTTAGGCCAATAATATCCGGCTCTGATTAAGGTTTTCACTAAGGATATCGCCCCTGAGTGATTTCCACAGTGTCCTTCGTGGACTTCTTTTATCACAAACTCTATTTGGTTAGGTCCGAGGCTTTCTTCTTGGGGCCCTCCGAACATTTTGCGATATAATGAGTTGCGAATGAGGCAGTACTGTGTAGCTTTGCGGCGAAGTGCTTGAGCTATTTTCTTGTCTTCAGGTACGGTGCCATTCTATAAAAAAATTAGGATTTAGTTTCTCCAATCCCAAGTTAAATTGTTGAAAGTTACTTCATTTCTATCCTGGTCGATCGTTGCATGGAATAGATGAAAGACAATGGCATTGTCCTTGTTTGTTACCTTCGTGACTGCTACGAGGTTAGCTAATGCATCTGCTTCTGCATTTTCCTCTCTAGGTATTTGACTACCTTCCATGTTTTGAATTGTCTCACGAGCTCTCGTGCCTTTTCCAGATATTGTAGCATCCGAGTCTCTCGAGTGATGTAAGTCCCCTGCATCTGATTTACTATCAGTTGAGAATCGTTTTTGATCACGATTTGCTCGATTGAAAGATCTCGTGCGAGTTCTAATCCTGCAATAGCAGCTTCGTACTCTGCTTCATTCTTAGTTATATGATAACATTTGATAACGTATCGTGTCTTTTCACCCGCGGGGTGATATAAGACTATGCCTAAGTCGGCACCTTTTATATTAGAAGAACCATTGGTAAATAGGGTCCATAGACCCGGATTAACACCGTTGAAGAGTTGTAACTCTTTTTCCACTTCAGGGACAATGCTATTACTAAAATCAGCGAAAAAGTCAGCTAAGATTTGAGACTTGATTGCAGTCCTAGGCCGATATATTATTTCATGCTCACTTAATTCTACGACCCACTTGGCTAATCTTCCTGATAGTTCTTGTTTATGCAGTGTGTTTATTAATGCGTACGAGGTCACAACTGTGATTGGATGACATTGAAAGTATGGCCTTAATTTTCTAGATGCCATGATTAGAGCTAAGGCTAACTTTTCTAGATGTGGATACCTAGTTTCAGCATCTAGTAATGTCTTGCTTACATAATAAATAGGAGATTGTTTACCTTTATTCTCCCTTACCAATACTGCACTTATAGCAATTTCCGAGACAGCAAGGTAGACGTATAGCCTCTCCCCCTCCTTTGGGTTTGACAGCAACATAGGATTTTATAGATAAGCCTTTAGGCCTTTGAGAGCCTGTTGACATTCTTCAGTCCATTCGAACCGATTTTTCTTTTTGAGGACTGCAAAGAATTTAAAACTTTTCTCAGAAGATTTGGAAATAAATCTTCCTAAGGTTGCAATTCTTCCCGTTAGTCTTTGAACTTCTTTTTTGTTTATAATTACATCAGGTATTTCTTCTATAGCTTTAGTTTGATCAGGATTTACCTCTATTCCCCTGTTTAATACAAGGAAACCTAAGAATTTACCTGATTCTACACCAAAAGCGCATTTTTCTGGATTCAGCTTCATATTATACCTTCGTAAAATGTCAAAAGTAATAGAGAGGTGCTGGAAATGGTTTTTCGCCCGTGTTGATTTTACCAGCATGTCATCGATGTAAACTTCCATTGTTTTTCCAGATGTTCCTGGAACATCTTGGTCACTAGCCTTTGATAGGTGGCTCCAACGTTTTTTAAGCCAAAAGGCATGACTTTATAACAATAAGTCCCCTTGTTTGTAATAAAGGAGGTTTTTTCCTCCTCTAAGGGATCCATTTTAATCTGATTATAACCAGAATACGCATCTAGAAAGATTAACAATTCATGACCTGCGGTGGCATCAATCATTTGATCTATATGTGGTAATGGGAATGAATCTTTGGGTCATGATTTATTTAAGTCAGTATAATCTACGCATACTCTCCATTTTCCATTCCCTTTAGGTATTACGACAGTGTTAGCTAGCCAGTTAGGGTATGTTACCTCTCATATTGAACCAATCTTTAAGAGTTTCTGTATCTCTTCGTCAATCACTTGGTTCTTGAATGGTCCTTTCTTTCTTTTCTTCTGCTTAACAGGTACGAAGGATGGATCTTCATTTAGTTTATGAGCCATCACCTCTGGCGGGATACCTGTCATATCTGAGTGGGACCATGCAAAGAAATTTTCTTTAGCCTTTAAATAATCAATTAACTTACCTCTTCGACAGGGACTCAACCTCGTTTGTATATACACTTTCTGTTCATGCTTTTGTTCAGACAATGGAACAACTTCGAGCTCTTCTGTAAATGTTTTGATGTGCTCGTCTTCCTCCGGTTCATGAATGACGTCCGGTCTGAAATCAACATCCGTGTGGTCCAATGCCTCTTCCGTGGTGACTTGATTCACTTTCTCGTAAGTATTTTCTTTCGTACCTGTTTCAGCAGTAATACCTTCCGTTCCTATTTGGATAGTAATTTCTTCCATGCCTGTTTTGGCGGTGTCATCTGCTTAGGATATTTCCTTATCCTTTGATTCTTTCACCTCTACTTTTTTGTTGTAGTGTACCACATAATTTATATTTCTCGCAGTTTGTTGATCGCCTCTAATTTGTTGAATCCCCCATTCAGAGGGGAATTTAATTAACAGATGCAAGGTGGAGGGTATTGCTTTCATGTCGTGGATCCATGGCCTTCCCACGATTACGTTATAAGCCATGTGAGTATCGATGACTTGGAACCTGGTACTTTTGATAACTCCCTCAGTATAAGTGCTAAGTTCAATTTCTCTTTTTGTTATAAACGTAGAGTTATCAAACCCTGATATGGCTCGTGCCCTTGGTATTACTTGATTCCCCAATAGCATTTCTTCCACGACTCTTAGCAAAATGATATTGACTGAACTACCTGGATCAATCAACACTCTTTTTACATTAGTGTCATGAATAAGTAAAGATATTACCAGAGCATCGCTGTGAGGAAGTATTAATCCGCCGATATCTTCATCATCGAAGGTTATATCATCTGCTTCCAGATTTTCACGAACCCGCTTTCCATGTGTAACTGTGAACTTCGTGGTCGTTTTGCAGACCACTCTGTTTACTTCTTCACCTCAGTGTATCACGTTGACGGTTTGTTTTGGAGATGGAGCTTTTGGGGGCTCCTGCCTGTTCTTCATGTATGCCTGTTTACCTTTTCCACTAAACAATTCTATCATATAGCCCTGTTTTAATAATTGTTCTACCTCACCTTGTAAAAATCTTCAATCTGCAGTTCTGTGTCCATGATCATTATGGAATTCACACCAGAGATGCGGGTTCCTCTTATTCGGGTTCGACCTCATCTCTTTGGGCCATCGAACCTTATCACCCATATTTCTTAACACTAAAATTAATTTGAAGGTACTTACATTAAAGGTGTGATCCCCAATTCGCGCATTACCTCTAGGTCGTTGATCTTGATCCCTTCTGGATCTAGATGTGGACGAGCCCGCATCTCTGCGTGGTGGTCCATAATCTGACATGGTGTTTTCGATCTTGGGACGAGTTTCACGTCCCGATGGTCCCAAGTAAGGATCGTACCTGTTTTTACCTAATCTCCTGTCTGATTCTGAACGTCTGGATCTGGGATAATCTTCCTCTATCAGACAAGCAATGGTATCTTCTTCTATTTGAAGTTTAGTACTGTACCTGTTATAAACATCGTTCCACGTTGTAGCTGGGAATTCTCTCAAGTTTCCTTGAGTCTTCTCGTGGCTTCTGAGCTTTGTCATTTAGATTACTTGCGAATGCCATGGCTGCCCAATTATCAGGCACCCTTGGTAGTTGCATTCTTTCGCGTTGCAACCTGTCTACAAATTCATGAAGTAGTTCCGTGTCTCCTTGTTTTATTTTAAAGATGTCCTCCATCATTTTCTCGACCTTTTGCGCACCGGAATGTTCCTTTATGAAAGAATCTGCAAGCTCAGCAAAAGAATCAATAGAGTTTTCAAGAAGAAGAGAATACCAGGTTAGCGCCCCTTTGGTAAGTGTTTCTCCAAACTTTTTAACTAGGACCGACTCAATTTCTTGTTTTTTTTAAGTCGTTTCCCTTCACTCCGGTGGTAAAAGCAGTCACATGGTCACGTGGGTCGGTTGTCCCATCATACTTAGGTACGTCAGGCATTTTAAACTTCTTTGGAATGGGTACGGATGTTGCGCTTGGTTTCCAAGGTTGTTAAGAATATCTATCAACGTCAATGCCTTCGATAACAGGTGGTACTCCAGGAATTCGTTCGATTCGATCGTTTGTTCCTTCACCTGTTTCTGCAAAGTTAGTAATAAAGTCTGTAATTCAGAGTTATTAGACATACCTGGTCTCGCTTCGAGAGATTCATTAGGAGTACCTCCCCTTCCTGAGTTTGCCAACACAGATTGAGGATTTTCAATGATGATGGTATTATTGGGGGGTGGTGTCAGTGGTTCAGGTAACGCTGCTGGTAATCCCCTCACAAATTCCTGCAAAGCTTGTCTCACATATTCAACAATCATTTGGTTTAGCTGATCTTGTTCCACCGTTTGATCATTATTATCGTTGTTATTATTAGATCTTTCTAGGGATTGTTCCCTTGAACCACATGGGGTTCCTGAAGGCAATGGAACTGGGATTCTATTCCTTTGCTGGCTGTTGTCGTTGGAGTTTGACATAGTTCAGAGGATATCGCTTGAAAAGCAAACAAAGATTATCAGATTCCCCGCAACAGAACTAATTTGTTTAACCAAAGAATTGGATTCTTTGCCCAAAGCTATTTTAAGAAGAACACGGGTTTCTGATAACCAAAGAATAAGATATTAATTGTAGGTAAACTCGTAAATGGAAAGTAGTAAGATGTACAAAAAGTAAGTGTATTGCATTTTTTTCTTTTTTTCCCCCCTTTATATAGGAAATTTCCTAATATAACGTCTACCCTTTTCGGTGATTGAGCATTAATGACTAATTATGACTCTAATGTAACGTTACAATGAATCAACTGTAACTGTTGTGTAACATATGGATATCTAATTTGAAGATCTCTGAATCTGCCCTTTATTCTGCCTAAATACACTTTGACCGTGTCTCTTCATCTTCTCAATAAGGTTGAGACTTCCGTAGCTAACTAACCCATGGGTGTGATTTGCCTTGCCTCTTTTCCTCATACCTCTTCATAGAGTCCCGTCCAGCTGTCTTGTCTTCATTGATCCACGTAAACTACTGAGTCATCAAGATTTATTACACATGTGAAGCTCTTTTTTTTACCAATACAGAGACACTAGGCCTAATGAAGCCCTTATCAAGCAAGTCTTGCAACTATTATTTCCATTCTTTCAACCCTGGTGGGGCTATCCGGTATGGAGGAATAGAAATGGGCTGAGTGCTAGGAGCCACATCAATGCAAAAAACAATATCCCTGTCGGGTGGCATCCCCGGCAGGTCTACTGGAAACACATCGGGAAACTCACGAACAATAGGCACCGAATCCATCGAAGAGACTTCAACATTAGAATCTTGAATATAAGCCAAACATCCCTTCTCAACCATGCGACGAGCCTTGGCATAAGAAATCACTCTGCTGGGAGGATGACCAGGAGTCCCTTTCCATTCTAATCGAGGCAACCCTGGAAACTATAATGTAACTGTCTTGGCGTGACAGTCCAAGATGGCATAATAAGGCGATAACCAATCCATGCCCAATATGACGTCAAAATCAACCATGTCAAGAAGAAAAAGGTCTACACTAGTTTCAGGATCTTCAATAACGACTACATATGAACAATACACATGATCTACAACAATAGCATCCCCCACGGGCGTAGATACATAAATAGAGACACTCAAGGAAATGCGGGGCATAACCAAATACGAAGAAAAATAATATGATACATAATAATAAGTAGACCTCGGAACAAACAGAATTGAAGAATCTCTATTGCAAACAGAAATGGTACCTGTGATAACAATATTGGAGGACTCCACCTCGGGTCTAGCTGGAAATGCATACAATCAGGGTGGGGGCCCATCACCCAGAACCATGCCTCTGGGACGACCTATGACAAGTGGACCTCCACCTATAGCAGGCTGGCCTCCACCTCTAACATTCTGACCTCTACCTATAACTAATCGACCCCTACCCCTGGCTGGCTAGGCAGGTGGTGCTGCAGCTGGTGCCGGAGTTATAGCATGAGAACTCTGATCCTAAGGCTGATTACCCAAAAATCTCGGACAAGATCTCTGACTATGCCCGTAGTCACCACACTCATAACACCCATCCTGATGCTGAGGCTGACCCTGACGAGTCAGATGACCACGATAATAACTCTAAAGGGGAGGTGTTCTGATAGGGGCTGGCTGATCAGAATAAGGCAAGTAAGAGCCACGACCACCTGAGGCACCAAGGGACGTCTAAAGTGCTAACTGAAATGGCATGGAACAATGGCGTCTACCCTGAGTATCCCCGCCTCCAGACGAGGCACCACTGAATCTTCCTGAATGGCGAGGTCTCTTTTCCGAAGACCTCCCAGTCCAAGACCCATCTCAACTCTCCTGGCCACATTGGCCGCATCCTGAAATGAGACCTCGCTCCCTGTCAACTTAGCCATCTGCGAGAGAATAGAAGAGTTCAATCAATATTAGAGATAACAAGAACCACACTATAGAGTAGAAGTAAAATGAGTTTGTTCCTAACTTTATAGCCTCTGAGAGATAAGTACATACATCTTTGTACCGATCCTTCAAATTCTATTAAGCTTGTTCGTGAATTGTGAGACCTAGGCAACCTAGAGCTCTGATACCAACTTGTCACGATCCAAATTTCCAACCCTCAGGATCCTGATGTCGCCTAACATCATACTCTCTAGGCAAGACAATGTTAGAACGTAACTAACCTTTTCTTTTAGCAGTTTATTTAAACAGAATAGAACAATTTAAAATATTATGAAATCAAATACTTTCCAATAAATGATATCGGGAATAGTATTCAAAAAATAAAATGAACCACGAACTAATACCCATTATACAACCACCCAGGGTCTGGTGTTATAATTCACGAACTACTAAAGAATACTACAAGTATTTGGCTGAAAGAAATGTATCTCTATTTTGAATAAAATAAAACAGCAATCTAAATAATAAAGGGAAGACTCTAGGAATCTGCGGAAGCCAGCAGATCTACCTCGTGTCTCCGTGTGAATAATATCAGCTACTACTTTCACCTAGATTTGCCCGTACCTGGATCTGCACAAGTGCAGAGTGCATTATCAGTACAACCGACCCCATGTACTGGTAAGCGCCGAGCCTAACTTCGACGAAGTAGTGACAAGGCTACGACGGGACATTTATAACATAACCTGGATACAATGTGTAATAAATCAAGAAGAAAATAATAACAAATTAAATAGTACTTACAACAATTAATAAAACGACTCGGTTAACTTTTCCAGATCTCAACTATAACCAATCCTTACAAAAGTTTCAAGGTTTCAATTTAAAATAAACGTAAGTGCATAATATGAAATGCAACAATAACATAGTGAGTATTCCAGTCTTTATGTTTAAAAATCAGTAAAACATGAATATCCTCCCTTATTGCTCCTTGTTGCAGCGCGCAACCCGCTCCCACATGTCCACCCTTATTGCTCATCCCTATATATATCACCTTTATTTCTCTTGTTGCGGCGTGCAACCCGATCCCACCTGTCCACCCTTATCACTCCTTGTTGTGGCGTGCAACCCCCTCCCACCAGACAATCACATCTCTTTATTCATAACAAGATTTCACAATTTAGGTCAAAGCTTTTCACAATATTTATGTCTCAACAATTGTAAACAGAAAGTTGCATTATTCATAACCTTCATCAATTATCATTTCATAATGAAACCAACCGGAATATATAGTAAAACACTGTCAACCAGCTCACCCTTTTATGTATCACAATTAATCCAAGGGAACAACCAACACTTCCAAAATACTTGAAACAATACTTGTGAACAACTAATTTTTTACCACACTCAAATGTTATACTATTTTAGTAGAAATATTTCTTTTAGGCCTAATATTGATGTTCTAAACTTTTATCTTATACTTAATAGATTTGATTTAATTAAAGTAAATAAATAAATAATAATAATACTCACATTCTTAAAGTGTAT
>ML426555.1:13647-27090 GCA_005239525.1 Nicotiana knightiana | reverse complement strand
ATATATATATATATATATTTAAGATGAAGACTCTAGAATCACTTGGATGCTATTATTTCAGTATCTTCTTAGTATTCTTTTGAATTTTGGCATTAAAAAATTAGTGCTCAGATAAAATTCTTTTCTATTTTCAGTACGTTTCTCACAAATATAGCCTATCTATTTTTGTTAAATTACTGGACAAAAAAAGTAAAAGGCACTATATAAGAAGCAAAAAGTTAGAATTAATAGTTAGTATGTGAATTATTACTTAAAGGTATAACCGAAGACTAACCCAAGTGAACTTGGTTAATGAATCGAATTATAGCTAAATAGGCCTTGAAGCAATAAATGACAAGTAAATAAGTACTATATAAACTTAAATTTCAAATAAAAGATATTTTTAAATATTAGGGCTTCTTACATAATTTAAAAAAGGAAAATTTTAATAAGCAAAATTTTAGTTAATTTTAAAGTTCTAAAAAATAAAAAATAATATAATGACTATTTTGTCAAGTGTGTACTTTAGTTTTAAAGGGTAAAAAAGACGAACGACATTTCGCTAATGACTTTCGTGTTTTTAATATAATATAGATATAGACTAAAAAAAATTGTCCATTCGGGACATACAACTAAAAACTGTATCCGGATTCAAATCTATATTTTTTTAATCTTTAAAGGGAATAAAAAATTAATTTTAAGTTATTATTCTATGACGTATAAAGCTATCGTACATTTGAGATACTCTAATAGTATCATTAGAAGGAGGATTACTAGTATCATTAGAAGGAAGATTTCCAATTAGTGGTACGTTACTAATTAACTAATTAACGTACTCCGTTTACAGTTATTGTTTTAAAACAAACAAGGAAAGGATTTGACTACAATCTTTTGCAAATATTTTATTCCTTTTGGACAAACTTTCTAAAGTAATGCTTTGAGTTAGTAAAGGTAAGAGAAACGCGAGAGATATTCTTACATTTATTGTGATATATGCAACATTTTAAGAGTTAGGTTCTTAGATATTCTCGGATGTAATTAAATATTCAAGTGATAATTTCGAAATAAATGGAAGGAAAAAAAGTCGTATTATGCACCGAAACTTAGCTATAACGATAAAGAGAAAAGTCAAAATGGCATGACAATATAAAACCAAGATTTAGCTTCTTTAATAAAATCATTCATTACAATTAAAGAAGTAATTAATATGAATCGAAAAATCCAGTTCTTTAAATCATTAATTAATATTTCAAATTATGAAGAGAAAAATTAAACAAAGAAATTTAATACATTTCCTTTGGAAGTAAGGCATGTGCGAGAAATACTATTTAGATTTAGGGCGTGGAGGGGGAGGGGGAGGGGGGTTGGTTGGTTGGATGAACTCCTTGCTAAATAATGCATTATATAAGTGTTTACCCGTAAAACGGTACAATTGAATTTGTTGCGTGGTATATAGACAAGTTAACTGATTTGATCTCAAAATGATAAATAAATTAAATGAAAATATAAGACCTAGCGTTGAAATCAAAAGAAATAGCAAGCCTGGTTCCGGGAGCAAGGTTTTCGAAGACAACGATAAGAACAGTACTAGACGGGAAATAAAGTTGTGTTATTTAGCTTGATAAATAAAATGTAGCATAAGTTTTGTCTGAGATTGCGTATCTTACAATGGTTGTTGAAGCCACTATTTATAGCTATACCTAGGGAACAAAATCCTAGGATCAAGCCCGTCTTAAATAACAATAAAGAGTGTCCATTGATGAATATGTAATGACAGGTCTTGAATGCCAAAATTCTCTACAAAAGTTGCGTATTTAATACAGATGAACATTCTTCATTTAATGCCATCTGGTGACAAATATTTGTTTGCTTCCGTTGGCCATATTTCCTTCTGGATCTACCCGGTACTAACCGAAGCTATTGTCCTCGATCCTAGTTTCCATTCGATTTATCTTCTGTTTGCCTCTGGTTCCACGTGTTACGCAATCACTCGAGCATTTAATATAAATCAATTTTACCCTATACAGATAGTCCCCCTGCTTTCCGGTGACACATCTTTGAGTCATCGGGAAGTTGGTGAAGATTCCTTTCTTGGTGGGAAATTTTCTGAACCATTCTGAGCAGTTTCTGACGCTTGATTAGATGCACGTCTCCTCGCATTTAATACCCCGAACACATGTTATCCCATGATTTAGCAATATTTTTGCCGGTTCTCGAGGTAATCATGACCACGATTTTTGCTGACTATACCTTTACTTATACGCCTTATTCTTCTTCTTTCACTTTTAACAACTTCATAAGCTTTCTTTATCTCTTTGAACTTAATTTCCTTCTGCTTTCATCTCTCCGTGATCATCTTCAAAAAGCTCTATTGTCTCCTTATAATTATGGCTTTCCTTACTAAATCTTTCAAGAACTCCGATTTTCTCTTCTGAGGAGGCCCGAAGAAGAGCAAAGATAAGGAATTTGATGCTGATGTTGATCCTCCCACAATGAACACCATCATACCCAAACATGTAAACACTGTCAAATATTTCGAAGAGAAGTACCCCACTTCAAACCCTCGAGCTTGGGATGTTGGTAAATATCTTTCTTCTATTTGCCGTTCCAGGATTCCTACTGTGAAGGAGAACTGTGACTGTCATACCCTAAATATTATTGCTCCCGGGCTAGTGGAGCGTGTGAACTTCACTAAGAAGGGTTTTACGTAGGTTTACACGTACCCCTTCCTTTTGGGTCCATTCTCATTGAGTCGGGGACTTGACCCCGTGGTTTTTGAATTCTACCACCGATATCAAGTCTGCTTGGCAAAAGTAGGCCCCTCTGTGTAGAAAATGGTGGCTAGTCTACAGCGATTGTGCTTGGAAATGAGGGAGACCCTCACCCTAGCACATATGATGAACCTCTACTTCCCCAAAATCTTCCGTTGGGGAATAATAAACTGCACGCGTGGACACCATGATTTGCTTACTAGCATGGATGATGACATTGATCGTGAACAGATGGAGCAGTTTGTCGTCATTGCTACCAGGGATATCATCCCGGCCACAACTCCATCTTTCCCCGAATCTTGGAATCGTTCACGTAAGTTCAAAGTTTATCTCTTTCTATGAAAAAGGTTGTTTCAAGTTATTGCTAGCCCTCTTTCTTTCATTATTTCACCTACTCGGTGGACACTACCAAGGGTTCAAGGCCTGGACTGATGGGTTCAGAAAATTCTGGACATCACTACGCCAAAAACCGGCCGGTGGAAAGAGTTGGCCCCCAAATACGAGTGGAAGACCAAAAAATACGATAAACTGACTCTTCATTTCATTCCGCCTTTATACACAAGAAAATTTGCTAACCTTTCCTTCTTGTTTGATTTAGGCCTCCCATAGGGTTCTGTTTCATGCCTTGATGATGGTGTTTTGGCTGACCCCACAAAGGTTGCGAGGTTGTTGCATGAGTATCTCACTCGAAATGGTGCCCTCGGGTCTGCTTCCGGTGCAAGCGCTTTTTCTCAGGGTCCCCATCCAGAGAACAAGCAACCAAAAATGCGGCATTCTTCTTTATCCGGGTAAAAAAAGTAAAGAAAACCACACCCGAGCCAACCACAACCACTATAGTTATTGATGATGATGGGGAGGCTAGTGATGAAGAGGCTTCCCTCCAAAGGAGACAACGATCTTCATCAGCTCAACATAATGCTCAATCTAGAGAGCCTAAAATCGTAACTGAGGGCGAGGTCCGAACTCTCTAGGGAGAAATGGATTTAGTGGAGAATGCCAATTCTCCCTTTCCCGTCCCAGTTGCTGCTCCCCATCCTATGAGTTCGGATACCAGGCCTCCTTTGTCTTTGGTTGGTGAGCAACCAACAAATAGTACTTCCTCTGTCGCAGCTTCTTCTCAACCTACAACACCATCGATTTCATCTCCCTCCACACCCATTGTGCCTTCATCACCAGCAATTACTATATCTCCTCTCCCGGCCGCAGATGCCCGAGAGGGGGATGTCCCTCCTCCCTAGTTCCCTGACCATGGGAATTTGGGGCACAACTATTCACCCCCTTCTATAGATCCCCAAGGGGGAGGAGCGTCTATCTCTCTCTCTCTCTCTCTCTCTCGATCTTAAAGGAGTGTCACCTGCTATCCAGGGCGGTGGAACTTGCCAACCAACTAAAGCCACTGGATTCAGAAAAAAATAAGAAGAATACACCCTCTTTCAGGGGAGTGTATGTTGAAGAACTCCATGCACAATGCAGTGGCGGTACAGTACTTATTCTTTTACTGCTTGTTTCTATTTGTCTTGTTACAACATGGTTTCTGACTTTGATCTTTGTTTCACATGTCAACTTTCTTTATTCCGAAGGTCTTCAGAGATTGATCCTTGATAAAGAAGGACTTATGTACGAGCAGAATCAATTGTTGGTCGAGAGGAATCAACTTGTCGCGCGCCTCCCAATGCTAGAGGCGAAGGCTGCTGAAGCGGCCGAGCTTGAAGCCCGGTTGCAAAAAAGTGAGAAAGAGATGATGGCTCATAGTCAAGAATCCATTCAGTTACATGCACAACTTCAGGATGCAAAAACTAGGTGGGTTGAATCTCAAGATGTTGCTCTTGCTGCTATCGAGCGCGAGTCTGCCTCCATTTAATGAACAAATAATTTGGAGGTAGCTTTGAACTCCAAAGCTGAAGTTGGTGATGCTGCCTAGGAGAAGCGGCCCCGGATGGAAGATAGGTATAAGAATATCATGGAACAAAATAAGGTTCACATAACTACAATCCGTGATCTTGATCTTAGCCTCAGTGCCATGAGAGCCGAGCGGGATTGCCTTTTGACCTAGGTTGATAGTCTTAAAGCAATACTTCAACACTAAGGGGATTCCTTCGTTATTGTAAAAACACACTCTATGTACCATATGAGGATGAAAACCTTGGAAGAGGCGAAAGCGGGCATTATTGATATCGACGATGAGATCGCCAAGGCCCGAACGCTGGAGTTAACTGCTCGGGAACGTCTCCCGGCTTGACCTGATGGAACTGACTCTTCTAGTGCCAGTTTCGAGTTTTTGGGGATGAGGAGGAAGTAGAAGAGAATAACGATAAAGGCCAAGATCATCACCGGCGGCAGATTCGACTACTTCTCTCGTGGGCATAGATGCCTCTCTTCCCTCGAGTTTTGATGGATACGATGTTTAACCTTTCTACTTTATTTTTGTTGTTTTTATTTTATATTTTAGTACTTATGCTGCTTGTCATGTTTGATAAATAAAAAGGACCTTTTGTTTAAGCATTGTGCAAAGTTCATTCCTTTTGCGTCGAACTAAGTAAGGCTTCGGGTGCATTTTTTCCGATAGCTTTTGGGTTCTGGGCATAAACTCTTCCGTAACCAATCCTTTACTATGAGAGTTTCATAAGAGAGGGACCTCTTATATTTACGGTTCTCTTGAAGAGGACGTCTCCTATTCATTCCGGCACTAACATTTGAAGTTTCCAGTTAACTTTCAAATGATAAAATCAGTTCATCGTTTGGACAAGAAACAAGAGAAAAATAAGAGGACTTCATTTTTATTCCTTCTATCTTCATAGTACATAAGCATTTGTTTGATAATAAAAGAAATTCCCAATACATGTGGCAACTTGTACAACTTATTTCTATAGAGTTAGTTATGTAGTCTTCAGTCCCGATGAGACATTATTGTTCCCGGGTCTCGCAGTCCCGTTTTTCGTTGCAATCATGTTGCCTTATTCTCGTACTAATACCCCAGTGTTTGAATGTGAAGTATGCGAATTGGAACACTAGAAGTTTTGCTCTTATGAGGAAAAACACTTGTGAACAGTTGAATAGCCTTTGGTAAGATAGCAAGTTTTACTTCCCGTTAGGAATTTGCCATCGAGCTAAAGACTATCTAACCATCCCGCAATGATTTGTTATTTCAATGCCTTGTCATTTAAAGTTCTTAACTCTGTTGGTGACGTTTACTTCGTAATATGCTTTTTGTTGCTGCCTCGTTAAAAACCTTACTAGAAAAACCCAATTGGGACAAAACCTAGTTGAAGAAAAAAAGAGTGCAGCACATACTTTCAGTATAAGCAAGATCCATCAACAGTAATACCTTTTAAGATGAGTCACATTCCAGCTGCTCGGCAATTTGAATCCATCTTGGTTCTCTAGTTCGTATGACCCTTTCTAGGTGACAGCTGAAACTCGATAGGGGCCTTCCCATATCGGATCCAGCTTTCCCGCTTTGAGCTCCCGAGTGTTCTGTCACTTTCCTCAAAACCAAGTCTCCCAATTTAAAATAGCGGATATCGGCCCTCCGATTATAGTATCTTTCCCTCTTTTGTTTCTAAGCCACTATTCTTATATGCGCCAAGTCCCTACATTCGCAAGCAGCTCTAGTTTGACCAGTAATGCCTCGTTATTTGCTTCTTCGTCCACCCGGATGTACTGCAAGGTCGGTTCTCCTACTTCTCCTAGGATCAGAATTTCTGCACCGTATACGATAGTGAAAGGTTCTCCCCTGTGCTCGATTTCACCGTCGTTCGTTATGCCCATAGCACGCCCAGTAACTCTTCAAGCCACTTGTTGTTGGATACTTCCAACCTCTTTTTGAGCTTTTGAATAATCACCTTATTGGTTGATTTCACCTGCCCATTTACGCTCGGATGGTATGGTGAATATATAATCTGTTTAATTTTCAGGTCTTCAAGAAATTTTGTGACTTTGGAGCCTATGAACTGTGGTTTATTGTCGCAGGTAATCTCCTTTAGTATTCTGAACCGGCAAATTATGTTTTCCCATAGGAAATCGAGCACTTCGCGCTCAGCGATCTTTTATTAAGGATCTGCTTTAAACCATTTAGTGAATTATTCAGTTGAAATTAAAAGAAATCTTATCTTCCCAGGACCTGGTGGCAGCAACCCAACTATATCCATCCCTTATTTCATGAATGGCCATGAGAACAACACCAAATACAAGAGTTCTGCCGGTTGGGTACCAAGTGTGTATGGAGCTGACACTTATCGCATTTTTCAACAAATGCCTTCGCGTCTTGCTCCATCCGGGTCCAGTAGTATCCCGCCCTAACTAATTTTAGCACCAATGAATTTGCACCAGAATGATTCATGTAAACTACTTCATGAACCTATCTAATGACATAGTTTGCCTCCAAGGCTCCTAAACATCGGGCCTACGAGCATTAAAACAACCTTCTATATATTTTCCCCTAGAGGATGTAGCGAACTGATTTGGTGTGGAATGCCCAAGATGCCTTCGAATTTTGGGGTAACTTGTCGTTCTGAAGGTAATCGATGAACTCATTCCTCTAGTTCCAGACTAGGTTGGTTTAATTTACTTCATAATAACCATCCACATCCAGTATCGAATGCATGAGTTGCACGACAATACCAGAATTCTATCCCTTCATCTCCATGGACAACCCCAATTGGCCAATGCATCTGCTTCCACATTTTCTTCTCTGGGGATGTGGGTGATCGACCATTACCTGAACCGTGTGAGTTAAGTTTGAACTTTAATCACGTACTGTTGCATGCGTTCCTTCTTTGTGTCAAAGATCCCATACACTTGGTTTACCACCAACTGTGAATCACATTTGATTTCTTGACCTCATAGCCAAGTCCTCGGGCCAATTCGAGTCCTGCAATTAATGCCTCATACTCGTTAAAGGAAAAGTTTTATGGTCTGCCTCTAGGTTTCTCCCAAGGGCGTGAGTAGGGCCACCTCGAGCCCAGACCCTTTCACATTGGAAGATCCTCCATGAATAAGGTCTAAACTCCCGATGTCATTTATGATACATCACCTCTTCTTTTGCACCTAAAGGCAGTAGCCCGTAACTGAAATCGGCCCCAAAAAGTCGGCCAAAACCTGTAACTTGATCACACTCATGGGCTTATGCTTAATATCAAATTCACTAATTTCAACTGCCCATTTGGTCAACCGACCTGACAACTCAGGTTTGTGAAGGATATTTCGCAGGGGAAAAGTTGTCACCACGGCTATCGGGTGACACTGAAAATAAGTCCTAAGCTTTCGAGAGGCAACTACGAGATCTAAGGCAAATTTTTTGAGGTGAATATAACGAGTTTACGCTCTGACAAAATTTTTCTAACATAATAGACAGGAAATTGTGTACCTTCGTCCTCCCGGACTAGAACGACACTTACTGCTACCTCTAAGACCACTAAGTATATCATCAATTGGTCACCTTCCTCCAATTTTGATAATAGTGGAGGGATTGATATATAATTTTTCAGGTCCTTTAAGGCTTGTTCGCATTCTGGAGTCCACTCGAAGTTGTTCTTCTTCTTCAGAAGTGAGAAGAAGTAATGACATTTTTCTGAAGACTGAGAAATAAAGCTTCTTAGAGAGACCAATCTCCGATTAGCCTTTGGACTTCTTTCACACTTGTCAGCTGGTCTGGGATATCCGCAATGGCTTTGATATTATAGGTATTTAACTCGATCCCCCTTTGTGACACCAGGAAACCCAAGAACTTACTGTAGGTAATCCCGAACGCGCATTTTTCAGTGTTGAGTTTCATGTTATGCTTTCTTAGGATATCGAAGGTTTCCTGGAGGTGTTTTAAATGGTCACTGCATTCAAAGACTTGACCAACATATCATCTATGTACACCTCCATTATTTTACCTATTTGTTTCTCGTACATCTTGTTCACGAGCCTCTGATAAGTGGCTCCAGCTTTTTAAAGCCCGAAGGGCATCACATTATAACAATATGTGCCAAAGTTTGTTATGAACGAATTTTTTACTGATCTTCTAGGTTCATATTAATTTGAATATACCCAGAATAGGCATCGAGCAAACTCATTAACTCGTGCCCGGCAGTGATGTTAATCATTTGATCGATGTTCTGCAGGAGGAACGATTCTTTCGAGAAATCCTTATTCAAGTCCTTATAATCTGTGCACATTTGAAATTTGTTATTCGTTTTTTGGAACTACAAATACATTAGCTAGCCAGTTAGGATACTTTACCTCCTAGATTGAACCGATGTGAAGTAATCGAGTTACCTCTTCTTTTACAAATATGTTTCTGACCTCGGCTATTGGGTGCTTTTTCTGCCTTTCCGGTGGGATGTGTGGTCCAGGATTAGCTTGTGTATGGACACCTCTAGCAGGATACCTATCATATCCGCGTGCGACCATGAGAAACAATCAACACTAGTTTTAAGGAAATCTATAAATCCTAACATGAGCTCGGGGTTTAGTCCTCTCCCTAAGTGAATATTTCTCTTCAGGAAGTTTTCGAACAAAGCCACTTGTTCGAGTTCTTCTGCCGTGGACTTGGTCGCGTCTATTTTTTTCGGTACCTGAAAATATCTTGGTACCTGGTGGGATTCCGATGACTCCTCCCCTTTGTTATCTACGCTTGGTTCGGGAGTAGGCGACGGTTCCTGTAATTGCTATGTGTTGAGTTCCTTCCCTTTACTATTGGAGACCGATACTGCATTCATTTCCTTTGCTGCCGATTGATCGCCTTTTATTTGTTTGATTCCCTCTAGAGTCGGGAATTTCAGTAGTTGGTGATATGTTGATGGTACGACCTTCAACTCATGTAACCACAGTTTTTCAAGAATTATGTTATAGCCCATGTCACCGTCCACCACTTCAAATCAGGTGGTCTTCATGACCCCCTCGGCATTTTTGGGTAGCAAGATCTCCCCTAGGTTAGCACACTCTCTAAGTTGAACCCGACGAGGAGCTTTGTTGCCGGAATGATGCTTTCAGTTAATTTGGCTTGTTCTAGCACTCTCTATTGAGTGATGTTAGCTGAACTTTCTGGTCATCCAAAACACGTTTAATCTTGAAATCTAGAATGTTAAGAGAAATTACCAGGGCATCGTTGTACGACAGAAGAAGTCGATCGGTGTCTTCTTCCGTGAAGGTGATGTCGTCTTCGGTGACTTCCTGAAGTCTCTTGCTATGAGTCACTAATACCTTTGTCTTCTTGGTTGCCGTGAAAGTCACACCATTGATCTCTCCCCCCCTTCCCCCCCAAAAAAACTCTTGTTGATAGTTAGTCGTGGATGGTCTTCCTCTATCTTCGAGGGTTCTACGTTGTTTCGGCTGTGGGTGTAATTGTTCTTGGCCCAGTCGCTTAAGAATTCCCTGAGATGGTCGTTATTCAACAACGTTGCCTCCTTCTCACGCAGATGTCGGAAGTCCCCAGTTCAGTGACCATAAGTCCCGTGGTATTCACACTATAAATTAGGATCCCTCTAGCTGAGATCGAATATGATCGGCCTCGGGAACCGTGCTTCCTTGATGTTTCTTATTGCCGATACCAACTCTACTACATTGACGTTGAAATTGTACTCTGACAGCTTGGGATAAATGGAATTCTGGGAACCCGATACCTCTTTGTCCTGCAATGGCATGTTGTTCTGGCAGCAGTCAGTTCTTCTATCGGGGTGAACCCTATCTGCTAACTGCAACCCTTTGCTGTTGCGTCTTTTGGTCCTCTCGTAAGGAAATAATCGGCCCTTATAAGATCTGCATCAAAATCATCTATAGATTTATCCATGTTATTTTCTCGATCCCGGACTTTGGTAATGTCAGGGCTGATCATCTTCTAACCTTATCTTTGATTCATAACGATTATGGACATCCGCGCATGTGGTTTCTTGGAACTCGAGCAGGCTTTCCTTCAGCTTTCGGGAGGCATCAAAGATCATTAAGTTCAATCCCTTGGTAAATACCTTAGTTGCCCATTCATTTGGTACGACTGGTAAGATCATCCTTTCTTTCTGGAACCTGATCACGAACTCAAGCAGCAATTCAGACTATCCTTACAAAATTCTGAATGTGTTTGCCTTCTGGGCCTGGACCTTCCTCGCCCCAACATGGGCCTTGATAAATGAATCTGCGAGCATCTCAATGGAATCTATTGAATGCTTGGGTAGGAGTGAATACCATTTAAAGGTCCGATACGTGAGGGTTTCTCCTAATTTCTTCACCGGGACGGACTCAATCTCATGTTGGGCCAAGTCGTTTCCTTTCACTGCCGTTGTATAAGTTGTGATGTGCTCTTGAGGGTCTGTAGTCTTGTCATACTTCATTATGTTTGGCATTTTGAGCCGTTTCGAAATCAATCATGGTACTGCACTCGATTTGAACGGCAATTGGGTGTAGTTATTCATGTCTGGGTCCTTCAATACTAGCGGTGCGCCCGAAATTTGGTCCATTCAAGCATGAAACTCTTTCACGTTCTGATCCATCTGCTCATTTATTTCCCTTATGAATCGGTTTTGAAGGGATCATTTTCGTTGTCGTTACCGAATTCGCTGCCAATCCCCCTGGCTCTATCGTAGCCGACCTAACCCTCAGGGTATTTTTATCAACTCTTTGAGCTATTTGATTTGCAGGAGCACCGGGAGGAACAAGGCCTCTTGCATTCGCGTTGTTGGAAGTTCCTGACAATGTATACTTTAGTTCTGTCATGACTTGGTCTTGCCTTGAGAGATGGCCCATGACAGCCTTTTGTTGCTCTCTCAAGATCCTCACTGTTTTCGCAACGTGCTCGTCCTCACTGTTATCAGGAGTCGTCTCCCGCACATGTCGAGGATATTTCCTGCCATGGATCAATGTTGCTAATCCCCCTCGTCGGATGTCACTGATGGAGTCCTCACGTTGAGGCAGATTTTCATGTGCCTCAACATTATGTGTTGTTGAAGCCATTATTTATAGTTATACCTAAGGAACAAGATTATAGGATCAATGCCTTATTATATGACACTAAAGGGGGTCATTGATGAATATGTAACGGCATGTCATGAATGCTAAAATTCTCTACAACGACTGCATATTTAATACTGATGAATATTCTTCATTAAATGCTATCTGGTGACAAACATTCGTTTGTTCCCGTTGATCGTTCCCTTTGGGATCTACTCGGTACCAGCCGAAGCTATTGTCCTTGGTCCTGGTTTCCATTCGATTTATCTTCCGTTTGCCTCCAGTTCCACGTGTCACGCAATCATTCGAGCATTTAATGTAAACCAATTTTACCTTATGCAATAAGGTCAATTTCTTTTATGTATATATATTAGGTGTTAAATTCCCTTGGCTTTTTCGTATATATACTTTTTTTATTCTTTGAATCTCCTTGGTGAAAAATTTATCTTACCACAGTTTAGATCCCCTACACATTTCCGTGAGTTCGTATTTCATGTTTTGTTACCGAAACTTTAATAATAAAGAAAAGAAAAAAAATCTATAATGGCATGNTGGAGACCTAGGCGAGCTGCATCATCCGGAGGTGATCCGCAGCTGACGGAGTCTCCCTCGTATTGTATTACATTATTTTAATTTCCTTGTCCACTTGTTTTTCGGACAAGCTTTTGTAGAAATTGTAAAATTCTTAGAAATTGCTCATGTACTTGTGACACCGCGTTCCGGGATGTGTTTTATAAAAATGGAAATATTAAACTGTTGTATTTACTTAACGGATTTTTTTAGTTATTAGTAACAAGTTAAAGATAATGATTTCAAAAATGTTAAAACAGAAATCTATTTCAACTAATTAAAGATTGGCTTGCCTGACAGTGGTGTCCGGCGCCATCACGACCTTATGAATTTTGAGTCGTGACAGAACGACATTTCGAAATATATATATATATATATATATATATATATATTTCGAAATGTCGTTCTGTCACGACTCAAAATTCATAAGGTCGTGATGGCGCCGGACACCACTGTCAGGCAAGCCAATCTTTAATTAGTTGAAATAGATTTCTGTTTTAACATTTTTGAAATCATTATCTTTAACTTGTTACTAATAACTAAAAAAATCCGTTAAGTAAATACAACAGTTTAATATTTCCATTTTTATAAAACACATCCCGGAACGCGGTGTCACAAGTACATGAGCAATTTCTAAGAATTTTACAATTTCTACAAAAGCTTGTCCGAAAAACAAGTGGACAAGGAAATTAAAATAATGTAATACAATACGAGGGAGACTCCGTCAGCTGCGGATCACCTCCGGATGATGCAGCTCGCCTAGGTCTCCAAACCAGCCACATCGCTATGAAGGTACCTGTGCAATAAAAATACACAACAAGTGTAGCATGAGTATGAAAACAACGTGTACTCAGTAAGTCGCGCGCCTAACCTCAGAGAGGTAGTGACGAGAGGTCGAATTAGACACTTGCTAGAGGTCAATTTAGTATATTCAAGTGTGACACTAAGCATGATTATCATAGGCAATTTATTAAAATCAGGAAAAAATAATATCTACCCTTCCACATTTAACACTTTAACTCTTCGTCATTTCAATAACAATTAATCAAACATGGATGATTGATGCGTGGCTAGAATTCATGATTTTTAGCATCATATACCGTGCATTTTAGGTGTTTTAATGATAAAAATACACGTCATGTGTGCTTAATGGAGTTTATTTAATGTGCAGGTGAGTTGAAAATGGAATCCGAGCTAA
>ML426555.1:0-13286 GCA_005239525.1 Nicotiana knightiana | reverse complement strand
GAGACGACGTTTGGGAGAGAAATACACACACGGATTCATTGAAGTAGCAAGGATCATCAGTTTTCTTCAGTTTTTATTCAAGTATTTGCAGTTCATGCACACTTATGCATTTGTTTGATCAAAGCATGAGTGGCTAAACACCCGTTGTTCTGGGGTTGTGGTTTAGCCATGAATATTGTTATTCGACTTTAATTTGACTTTGAATATAGTTTGCTCAACACATGGTTGTTTCTTCAATTCTATATTTAATTGCTTAATTGATTGGCCATTGATTAGGTTCTATGTACTATCTATGTTATGCTTGGGAAAGCCATATATAGATTAGAGAAGAATTGAAGAGAGCATGATCTTAACCCTAAAAAGGGAGCGGATTTGTGGTTAAGATAGGAATATACTTAATCACCGTGCTTAATTTAACATCGTAATCTTAATGCATTCTGATAGATTAATTCCATAGGAATATAGGGATTAATCTATTGAGAATAGGTGAGGAGTGCTTCGGAAGAAGGCTACGAGAATATTTATCGATTAATTAGCAACCATGAGTGAACTATATGAAAGGAAAAGTTAATTAGAATGCAATATGATTGGTGAATAGACCATAACCCTGGAATATTTATCTCTACTGAATACATTACAATAGTTCTTGTTACTTGATAAGTAGTTACTTCATAGAATTTTAGCATAAATTAATACATCATTGATCTTATATTGGCTTGGGTAAAGAATAATTGGAGTAAATTAGTTAGTAGTTTATACAAGTCTCCGTGGATACGATATCTGGACTTAAATCCTATATTACTTGTCGACCACGTACACTTGCGTGTGCATTAGGATTTCGACTAACAATGATCTAATCAAATAACAATTAATCAACGGGAAGGAACAAATTCTTCCAAAATTTTAATAACTTTAAATCTCTGTCATTTCAGTTGACAACTTAAAATTGCAGGCTAGTAATCGGGCAAAACCACAGCAAATACGCAGTAAATATCATGCGCAAGAAATGCCGAGGGTCGAACGGCGCGGACCAATAATAATAAAATGTGCACTGCCGAAGGGTCGAACGACTCGAACCATAGATGCATCTATTTTTTCCCCGGCCGCGAATCGATCTTGCGACGCGGTCAACATAAAAATAATAAGGCTAGCCTGATCGCGAATCATACCTGCGACTCAGTGCTCATATGTACACATATTCACATAATAAATTCGCATTTTTATCAAGAAGGCAGTTACTCAGGAACGTGGTAAAATTCTTTTTTAAGGACATGATAAATAGCTTTTAAATCTTTGTTTTGAAACTCATTTGCCAAGTTTAATAATATTCAATAATGTACCCTTATTAGGAACACAATTATCCACGGAGGAATTAATTCTCTTTTTAGGTGATTAAGAAAATGAACTCTAGTCTTCTTAGCGATTCAATTCATTATTTCGATCATATTAGCGGTCTAATATTACCGGCAAGATCACAAGTACAACAAGTAAGGCATGCTAGTGGGTCCTAGACTACCCGGACATGGCATAATAGTAGCTGCGCACGGACTCCCGTCACATCGTGTGAACGTAGACCCCACAGAGAGTAGCACATACTTAATTAGTTCACCTAGGGGGACAATTCCCCCTCACAAAGTTAGAAAGGAGACTTACCTCGCTCCGAAATTCCATAATCGGCTTCCAAGCCCTTCTGACGACTCCAATGGACGCATAACGCCCCAAAACTATCCAAATAACGACAAACCAATGAAAATATACTCTAATATTTGCAAAAATTTAAATTATATAATTTCCCAACTCCGCTCAGTGAAATGACCAAAATGCCCTCGGGCCCACGTACCCAGATTCCGAAATTTCTCGAAAATATACCCTACCCATAGTTTTACTAACTCAAATATACAATTTACTCAAACATTCATGCTCAATTCGTGGCTAAAAATCCAAATTACCAATTTTCTAGGTTTTCTTCAAAACTCCCAATTTCCAAAATTTTTCATGTTCAAATCCATGTATAAACCTTGTATTTAACTTGAAATGAGTAGAAACAACTTACCTTGACATAGATGACGAAAATACCCTCTTGAAGCTCTCCAAAATCGCCCAAACAAGAGAAAAATGAGAAGAAATGGCCAAAACCCGTTTTTAAAACACTGCCCTACCCAGTTCTGGCTCCTCTATGCGATCGCATGAAAGCCTTCGCGATCGCATAGGCCAAACTTGCTTCCTCCTTAATTTGCTCTTTGCGATCGCATCCCCATACCTGCGTTCGCATAGGCCAAAACAGCAACCCCCACATTTCCTCTACTGTGCGATCGCATACACATACTTGCGATCGCATAAGCCAAAATCCAGCAACCTCCCAAATTGCACTGTGCGATCGCATACACTTACCTGCGAGCATAAGCCAAAGTCCAGCAGCCTCCCAAATTGCACTATGCGATCGCATACACTTACCTGCGATCACATAATCCAAAATCCAGCAGCCTCCCAAATTTCACTGTGCGATCGCGGACCCTCTCATGCGATCGCATTGTGTAAATATCTGCTGCTCTCACACCAGAAAAACCAGCAATCCTCACAAGGCACGAATCGACCCGTTGAGCATTTGTGACACGCCTGAGGCCCTCGGGACCTCAACCGAACCTACCAACCAGTCCTAATACCTCATTTGAACTTAGTCGAGCCTCAAAATCACATCAAACAATGCCGCAATCATGAATCGCACAAAAAGTCAAACTTTATGAACTTAGAAATTTCCAATTTCTACATCCGATGCCGAAACCTATCAAATCACGTCCGATTGACCTCAAATTTTGCACACAAGTCATATTCGACATTACGGACCTGCTCCAACTTCAGGAATCGCATTCCGACCTCAATATCAAAATTTCCACTTCCGGTCGGATTTCTCAAAAACCTTCAAATTTCTATCTTTAGCCAAATGACTTCAAAATGACCTACGTACATCCAAATTCATTTCCGATCGCGCTCCCAACTCCAGAATCACCATACGGAGCTATTCCCAGGCTCGAAATCCTAAACGGACATCAATACCACTGAAATGCCTTACAACCCAAATTTATGAAATTCTTCTAAAATGCTATCTTTCATAATATACGCTGAAATGCTCCCGGGTTATCCAAAACCCGACCCGGACATACGCCCAAGTCCGAAATCATCATACGAACCTGCAGGAACCTTCAAATCCTGATTCAGAGGTCGTTTACTCAAAATTCCAATCTTGGTCAATTCCTCCAACTTATGGCATCTGAAATGAGAATTTTCTTTCCAATTTGACTCCGAACTTCCCGAAATTCAACTCCGACTTTGCCTACGAGTCATAATACCTGAAATGGAGATGCTCATGACTTCAAACCGCTGAACGACGTACTAGAGCTCAAAACGACCGGTCGGGTCGTTACATGTTCGTCTTTTTTACCTTTTAAAAATCGAGTTTATATTGGATAAAATAGTAATTTAGTTATTTTCCTAATATGTAGGAATACTCATTTAATTATTTTCCTAATATGTAGGAATATTCATTTAATTATTTTTCTAATATGTAGGAATACTCATTTAAATAAATTTATATATTACATTCTTCCTTATTTTGATTACGTAGAAAAATTTAATATTTAGAACTTAAAAAATATTAACATTTTATTTTATATAAAATTTTTCACTTAAATAAATTATAAAAAAAGGAAAGAATTAAAAATACTGTAACCAAATAGGACGTAACCACTTGGTATTTACAAGCTTTTCCCTTTTGAATGATACCAAGAATTCAATCAAAAAAGAAAGAGGACGTACGACGTTCTTGGAAGATCGCAGAATAACTTTTTTTATCTTTTGATTTAGGTGAAACTCTTTTATATACTAAAATATTTTAAAATATAAAAAACTATTTTCCACTCATTTGATTTTCTTACAATTTGACAAAAAACAATTATTCAATAAAATATAACTCAAATATTTAAAATTTGGTATGAGCTAATATTAAGAATTTAAATCAACAAAATATAATTTATATCTTTTATTGCTGAAAATAAATAATTAAGTATTTGGAATAGCTAATTTGAAAAAAAACTAGTTTCATTATTTCTCAAATTCATCATACAATTAAAACTATCTTCAGGTTGACAAAAATCTTGGCTTAAATAGATATGTTTCAATAAAGAAGATCACCGATGATGAAAGAAATTAGAAAATAAAGTCGAATCAATAATAATATAGTATTAAAAATTAACTCGGATAAAATCAAAGTAGACGAAATAATAATGAAATAATAAGTATTCAAAATAAGTTGAAATTTATTATTATTTTTATTTTTCATCTATTCCAATAAATGGCCCTCTATAGTATTTTGTATATGTAATAAGTTATTGGTTGTAAAATACACATTCAATATTAGTCAGTTTTAGACCTTACACCTTACATTGTTACTTAATTATTCGTTTTTCCTAGAAAGTATATGACCTAGCCGTTCATTCCAATAGCTCTAAAAAAAAGATACATTTTTTAATTAGTGTTAATCAATGACTGTTTGAAGAATTATAATAAAAATATATAATGATTTCGATCATGTTAGATTTAATATTATGTCACAAAAACGACTACAAGTTTTGTAACCTTACCCCAAAAGATATGCCCTTCAAATTAATATAAAATATATATGCTTAAATCTTTTATGTGTGAACTAGTTTCTTCTAAAAACTATATGACAACCATCTTTATTCCAAATCTAAAAAAAATATAATTATTTTTATTGATGGCCCTTTGAAGAATCACAATAAAAATATATAATAAATATCAAAATTTAATTACCAAAAAAGATATATCAATAATTTTAGATTCCATATCATGTTACATGAATTACTACAATTTTCGTAAGATTTTTTCAAAAGATATGCCCTTCAAATTAAGAAGAATACGTGTTCTCTAATCGAAATATGTAACGATTATTTTACCTTTTAAAAATAAATTTTAGAATTGTTATAAAACTAATTATTTTAAAATATAACGACAAATGGAGTTAATCAATATTAGAACTATTTAAATACTAATTCACTTAAATAGTGATATATCGAAGCTAAATATACTCTTTCAAATATAATTCTGAGCCATTCCCCGATGTATTTACTAGCTTACTTTAGTATTCTTTCTGAATGTCTTTTCTCATTTCCTGGGCACTTTGATTTTGTGTTCATCTGAAATTCATGTGTGAAGTTCTATCTACTATTTCTGTTTTCAATGACTATGTGTACTACTGAAACTGAAAAGGAAGCATGCTAACTTTATTTATTAAAAAAGCGGCATAAATTTTAAGTTGAATTATTAACTGATGATTGAGGATTTCTATAAGATATTTTTTTTCTTAATTGAGTTAGTTATACGTGCAATGTAAATATTAGTGACTATTATGAGGAACTTATACTTTTATTTCATAACTCAAACACTCATTGAGATAGGATACACGCGCGATGCGCGTACACTGAACGATTTTTTAATTATATTGAACGTAAAATTTATATTGGATAAAAATTATAATTACAATTAAATATTTAAAACTTGAGATGAGCTATTATTAAGATTTGAATCAACAACAAAAAAACTCTTTAAGGTTAAGAACAATCCTAATTAACCAAAAAAGTCTTTGATTTAACTAATTTGTGAAAAATTCAAGTCTTACTTTTCGAAATTTATAATATAGTAGTAAGAGTCAAACTGTTAAAAATGCAAACGTTAAAAATAATAAGAATGAAACATTAGAAGACAAAATATATTCTAAGTTAGTTGCCATTAATTAATTTTTTTTCTGGTCTTCGTTCAAATAAATGACAACTCCCTATACTTTCTGTACAAAGTTACTTATTTTAAAGGAAAACTTAGCATTTGATAACTTGATTTACATGTTATTCATATAGACATATTTTACTGGTTGACGCTAACCACACGTGCAGTGCATGTACACTAAAGCTAGTTATATTAAAAACACGAATGCCTTTAGCGAAATGTCGTTCGTCTTTTTTAACCTTCAAATTTACATTACACATTGGATAAAATTATATTTTTAGTTTTTTTCCTAATATTTAGGAGTTTTAAATCAACTACAATATTATGTATTAAATTTGCCCGAGGATGTTGGGAGCTATAGGTTGCGATACTAATGTTTTGGATATTTTAGCTATGTGTTTTTTGTGGAAGCATTGATGGGTATAGAGTAACTTTTTGGGAGCGTTAAACTTTTCGTTGTTAATTCAAATTTAATCGGACCTAAAAGTGTGTAGCGGAGCGAAAAATAAAATTTTTTTGATATTGCTATTGTTAAATTATTTCAATCTTCTTTTCTTTGGTGGTATATTTTAGCTGTGTTTGTGTAGTCATAATGTGCACCCGACTTTAGATTCTTCTTGCCGATTTAGTCGCACTTGGACAACAATGTTGGACATCGTATGTACTTTTATGTTTTATTCAACTAACTCTTTAAAGAATTGTAACAAAAATATTTTTGTATTCTTTATTTACTATTAGATCACAAAATAACAACACGTTCCGTAAAATATTCCCTCATAACTCATCTGGAAGCACAATATGGCATACGAGGATTTCAGTGCGACAAGATTTCTTTTTTTATTGAGCTAGCTAGATTGAATCAATTTATAATTTTTAGAAATTTATATAATTTTTATTTTTTTATAACTTAAAATATATTATTTAATAATATTTATATTATTATTTAAAATTATATACTCATGGATAGATGTAACAACCCGACCAGCCGTTTTGAGCTCTAGCGCGTCGTTCAACGGTTTGAAGTCACGAGCAGCTCCATTTCAGGTATTATGACTCGTAGGCATGGTCGAAGTTGAATTTCGGGAAGTTCGGGGTCAAATTGGAAAGAAAATTCTCATTTCAGAAGCCTTAAGTTGGAGAAAATGACTAAGATTGGAATTTTTAGTAAACGACCTCCGAATCAGGATTTGAAGGTTCCTGCAGGTTTATATGATGATTTCGTACTTTCGTGTATGTCCGGATCGGGTTTTGGATAACCCAGGAGCGTTTCAGTGTGTATTGTGGAAGTCGACATTTTTGAAGAAATTTCCTAAGTTTGGCTTGAAGCGCATTTCAGTGATATTGATGTCTGTTTGGGACTCCGAGCCTGGCAATAGCTCCGGATGGTGATTCTAGAGTTGGGAGCGCGATCGGAAGTGAATTCGGATGTCCGTAGGTCATTTTGAAGTCATTTGGCTAAAGATAGAAATTTGAAGGTTTTTGAGAAATTCGACCGGAAGTGGAAATTTTGATATTGGGGTCGGAATGCGATTCCGGAAGTTGGAGCAGGTCCGTAATGTCGAATACGACTGGTGTGCAAAATTTGGGATCAATCAGACGTGATTTGGTAGGTTTCAGCATCAGAGGTGGAATTTGAAATTTCAAGTTCATAAAGTTTGAGTTTTAGTGCGATTCGTGATTTCGACGTTGTTTGATGTGATTTGAGGCCTCGAGCAAGTCCGCATTATGTTTTGGAAGAGGTTGGTATAATTGGACGAGGTCCCGGGGGCCTCGGGTGGATTCCGGGTGGTTAACAGATGAAGTTTGGAGTTTGAAGAAGGCTGAGGTTGCTGTCATCTGGTGTGACCGTACCTGCGAGGCTTTGGTCGCAGGTGCGGCTTTGTCGCTGCAGGTGCGAGAATTTGGTGGCTTGGCTGGGAGAGCAGGTGCGATGTATTTTCCGCACCTGCGAAGGCGCAGATGCGGACAGTATGGCGCAGGTGCGAAGTTTGGCTGGGGCTGAGGAAGCCGCAGATGCGGAAGTTTGGATCGCAGGTTCGAAAATAAGCCTGAGCAGAATGTTTTAAAACCGAGATATTTGGCCATTTCTCTCATATTTCTCATGGATGGGGCGATTTTGGAAGAGCTTCAAGAGGGGAATTCCATCATCTATGTCAAGGTAAGTTGTTCCTACTCATCTCAAGTTAAATACAAGTATATGCATGGAAATTAGTAGGAAAATTGGGATTTTGGAGGAAAGACCTAAAAATTTGTATTTTGGATTTCTATCACGAATTGAGCATGAATATTTGAGTAAATTGTATATTTGAGTTAGTAAAGCTATGGGTAGAGTTTATCTTCGAGAAATTTCGGAATCCGGGCACGTGGGCCCGAGGGCATTTTGGTCAATTCTTTGAGCGGAGTTGGGAACTTATATAATTTGAATTGTTGAAGAATACTAGAGTATATTTTCATTGGTTTATCATTAAATGGATAGTTTTGGGACATTGTGCGTCCATTGGAGTCGTCAGAAGGGCTTGGAAGCCGGTTATGGGATTTCGGAGCGAGGTAAGTCTCCTTTCTAACCTTGTGAGGGGGAATGTGTTGACCCAATAGGTCATCCCATATATTCTAGCTAATTCTATATTCCGAGGTCGTGAAAACCTCCTTCTATATCACCTCGATTTGCGTGCGCAGCCTGGGCGTGTAGCCGGGAAGCATTTATGTGAAAAATTGGTAAAAATAATAATTTTGTATTAGAAATTTGATAAAAGTTGACTTCAATCAATATTTTTGGTAAACGGACCCGAACCCGTGATTTGATGGTCCCGGAGGGTCCATAGGAAAATATGGGACTTGGGCGTATGCCCGGAATCGAATTTCGAGGTCCGAGTCCGAGAAATGAATTTTTTTAAAGAAAATTGTTTTCTGAAAATATAAAGGTTTTTGAAAATGAAATTTGAGGTGAAACCTGTGATGTCGGGCCCGTATTATGGTTCCGGAGCCGGTACAGGTTCGATATGATTTATATGTGTTGTCTGTGAAATTTGGTAAGAAACGAACTTAGTTTGACGTGATTCGGACCGTAAATGCAAAATTTAATGTTTATTGACGTTTTGAGAAATTTCATGGACTTTTAGTTTAATTCATCGTTTTAGTGTTGTTTTATATGGTTTGAAACCTCGAGCGAGTCCGTGTTAGGTTATATGACACGTGTGTGTGGTTGGACGGGGTCCCGGGGGCCTCGGGTACGTTTAGGATGCTTATCGGATGTTATTAGAACTTAGGAGACATCTGAACCGTTGCTGGTTCTGGTGTCTCGCACCTGCGATGGACCTTCCGCAGGTGCGGTGAGGAGCTCGTAGGTGCGTACTTGGCCCAATCCCCCAATCCTCGCAGGTGCGGTTAGTTTTTCACAGATGCGGAGCCACAGGTGCGACCATTTGACCGCAGGTGCGACCCCAGGCCTTTTAGTGGGTTTTCGCACCTGCGATGGTATTTCTGCAGGTGCGGTCCCAGGGCGCAGGTGTGGAAATTGCTGGGCAATTATATCATATTTGAGGGCTTAATCCTATTTTCACCATTTCGAATTTTGGAGCTCGGGAAGGGTGATTTTTTAAGACTTTTGCATCTAGGTAACTTGGGTAAGTGATTTCTAACCTACTTAGATCAATTTCCATGATTCCTAACTTAAATCCGGTCCTTAGAATTCGAATTTGGGTGGAAGCTTTGGAAAAAGTTTGATAAACTTCATAGACCTAATTATTGAGTTTTGATTGGGTTTTTGACCTCCGATTTCAGAGATTTTCATATGCTTAGACTCGTGAGTGAATGGGTGTTCGAAAAATATAATTTTTACCCTATTCGGAGACGTAGGCCCGGGGAACTTTTTGGGGGAAATTCCTAATTTCTCTTATTAGCTTCGAACTTATTAGTTATTTTGTTTCCTTGTGATGATATTTACACTATGCAATCGAATTGTCTAGATTTGGGCCACCCGGAGTTGGGTACTCGTGGCAAGAGCGTGGTATTGAGTTGATTAGCGCAGTCAAGGTAAGTATCTTGGCTAACCTTGTGTGGGGGAACTACCCCTTAGGATTGAGTCTTTTATGTTGATTGTAGTCCGCGTACGCGAGGTGACGAGTGCGTACTCAGACTTATTTTCAAATAGATTGCCCTTCAGGGATTTTAGGTCCTTATGTTCCTCGTATATGAATTGAACTTGTTATATCTGAATTCCTGATTTCTAGTGTCATCTCTTCCCGCTCAAATTAGAAGTACTTGCCTAACATTCCTTGTTTATTATTTGATCTTAATTGACTTAAATGAAGACTTTGCCTTTCCTACCATTATACTATATCTTCCTTCATACAATGTCTATGAGACTAAAACTAGTATAATCTCGCTCTATAAATGCCTAACAAGTAATTGAAATATCTATACGTTGTTCAAGCATGCCCGTGAGTCGTACATTGTGATTCAAATGATTTTCTTCTTAAATACTACTTAGGTTTAACTGATGACCACCCATGATGATGATATTCTTTGATGCTGCCTATTTGCTAAGCATTTGTTCAAACTGAGATCATTAGGTGAAGCTAATTGTCTAGGTGAGATTTGTTATAGCTGATTCCCTTGCCGGGATGATTTGGTTTCTTTGTTGTGAACTTGAATATATAGAATCGTTGCTATAATTGTCTTGTTTTCCCCTCGTTATGTTGTTTTATCTTGTGCTTGGCATTCCTTTCAGTGGCTACTTCTTATAAGTGAGTTTTTACCGTTTTCGTGATTTAAGTCTTTGTATTGATTTGCTCATCGCACTTTGCATTCGGTCTTGTTTGGTTTTTCACCGGTTGTGGCAATATATGTTGTTTCTTTCGCATTATGGTTGTTTTCCTCAGTGGATGCATTGCATATTTAAATTGGGACTACGGACCGAGATCCGGGAGCTTTCCACCTGCACTGCATTGCATATTTAAATTGGGACTACGTACAGAGATCCGGGAGTTTTCCCCCTGTACTGCATTGTATATTTAAATTCGGACTACGGACAGAGATCCGGGAGCTTTCCCCCCTGTACTGCATCGCATATTTAAATTGGAACTACGGACGAGATTCCGGGAGCTTTCCCCCTGTACCGCATTGCATGATAAATTCTGAGTTGCGGACTGAGTTCCGGTGGTTTTATCACTGAGGAGATTTGGATCGAAAGATATATATATTGAAAAGTATAGCTGAAAAAGCAATTATCTCCAAGAAAAGTTATGTCTGAAGGACTTCTATTTCGAAATGTATATTTGAAAAGTATTTGTCTTGCAGAAAAATGATATTTGAAAGAGCAGTATTTGGGAAAGTATAATTTGAACACCACGTATTCTGAAGAGACTATGTTTTAAAGATTTCTCTTTATAAGAATATATATAAATATACATTCAGAGAAAGTATGTTTCAAAGAAGAAATTTATCTATTACAAAATTATTATATCTTTAAAGCTTTCAAAATAAACTCACGATTTAAAGGTTTTCATTCGAAGGTTTGACCCGTTTTATAGAGTTTATTGGCTAAGGTCTGACGTGAATAAATTGATGCAGTGCTGAGTTGCTAGTGTTTTTATTGGGTTGTGATTTCCGCCATTTGGATTGCATTCTTTCCATTCTCTTTGAGTATTTCTATTATGCTGTCCGTTGATCACAATTATTGAATTTTTTTCCGTACTATTCGAGCGTATTGTTAATTATATTGAATAAAATCTTTAGATAGATGTTATGTTTCAGTCATTTATACATTTATGCCTCTTTACTTATTAGACATGTGGTGTCTTGACTAGTCCTCGTCACTACTTCACCGAGGTTAGTTTGATACTTACTGGGCACCGCTGTGGTGTGCTCATACTACACTTCTGCACATTTTTGTGTGCAACTCCAGGTTATTATTGTTGGTAGCTGCACAGATCATTGCTGAGGAGACTCAAGGTAACCTGCTGCTGCGTTCGCAGGCTTCGGAGTCACCTTCCTGTTTTATTTCTATTCAGTTGTACTTACTTATTCCAAGACAGTTGTATTTAGATTTGATAGAAAGATTTCGTAGAGCTTATGACTTGTATTTACCGGGTTTTGGGAAATTGTAAACTCTGTCAAGAATTCTATTTCGAAACTGTTAAAATCCCTTTTTTTAAAATTTATTGTGGTCGTTTAGTGGAAATGTTAGGCTTACCTAGTCCCTAAGACTAGGTTCCATCACGATACCCAACAGAGGGAAATTTGGGTCGTGACAAGTTGGTATTAGAGCTCTAGGTTCATAGGTACTACGAGTCATAAGCGAGTTTGGTAGAGTCTTGCAGATTGGTACGGAGACGTCTGTACTTATCTTCGAGAGGCTACAGAACTATTAGGATAATTTCATTTCCTTCATTCCTATCGTGCGAGTTGATTGATCTTGAGATTTTAAATCATCGTTCCATTCTCTCACCGATGGTGAGGACACGAGCGGCGGTTCCCGATGATGTTACCCCGAAGAAACTGTCGTGAGGGTCAGAGACAGAGGCCAACGGGGAGCACGTGACGCAGTTAAGATGCCTAGCAGAGCAGCCGTTGAAGAGTCTCCAGTAGTTCTAGTTAGGGGACAGGTACTGGGGGTGCCTGATCACGCTCAACTATGTCTTGTAGAAGACTAAGCGGGCGTTGCAAATATAATCCTGGGGTATTATGCCCAGAGTCGACCCCACAGGGAATTGACGTATCAAGCAGGCTGTTTAAATTAGTACTGAGCTATCACCTGATGTTATTTAAATTACTAATACTAAATATTAAAAGTAAAGATTAACTATACTAAAGTATAAACAATTGTAATAAAAATCTAAAGTTATGGTTTCTCCCGCTGGTGAACTTACTTCTCGGATACTTCGTATAGCTTGATTAATCGTCTCTATCAATCATGAACACTCTATCTACCATAAATCTCTCTCAAGTAATTATGATAATTTACTAGACGCACTCTCTCAAGTTACGCTAGCTAGATTGCATTACAGTTCACTTAGATTGCACCCGAAGTATCGTTATCTCTAATCCAACCTCTAAACCCTCGGTTATGACTTTCGTCTATACTCTGGGAGTGGTGTTGTTCAAACAATTACCTAAATATGCACTCTCTCTCAAGTAGATACATAATAAATAGGCACAGCTAATTGAGGGCCCTTCAATCAACTACAACAAGAACGTAGTTGAACAAATAGAGTTTAATCAACCAATCAAAACTATATTAATATCACAAGAAGTTTATTCCCCAATGGGTTCCACACGAAATTAGCTAAACAAATTCATAAGAATAAAATCTAAAACAACTTGCATAATTAAACTACAAAGTAAGGAAGAAAATATGTACAAAGTTGATGTTTTGCCTTGGATCCACTCTAATCTCGAAATCCCTGTGTATCTCCGTGAACCCCCCCTTATAGTTGTGTTTTAGGAGTCTATTTATAGGTTTAGGGTGAACCCTAACCGTGTAAGAGACT